>JASKGO010004750.1:0-14450 GCA_030556065.1 Holobus sp. GC000080
ATGGGGATGCCTACCCAAACACCACTACCCATATCTTGCCGGCCGTGGGATTCGAACCCATGTTGCTCGGTCCGAAGTCCGGAGCTCGAACCACTGAGCCACGGTCCCGGCTTTATTCTTGTAGGCTAGTCTATAGGCAATCCATATTTCTTTTGTCATGGCCCGAGTGAGCCGGGACCGTTCGAGCAGGTTCGAACTCCGGACGCTAGTTCCGTACATCATGGGTTCGAATCGAATCCCACGGTCGGCAAGATATGGGGTGGAGAATGGGGAAGGCATCTCCATCACCACGTAGGAGTACAATGGATTCACCTAAGAGGCCTAAGCCACCTCCGCAGACCATAATCTACAAGATTCTAAAAACTCGAAAAGCTAATTTTTTAATAAAAAAAAAAAAAAAAAGTGGAAACTAAGCAAATCTTAAGATGCTTAATTAATTAATTAAGCAATTAAGAAGCTGAATAAAATCATAATAATAAAAGCATAAGCATTTATAATGGATTTATATTCTGCAAATAAGATACAGATTTCAATAGTAATAAATAACTGTTGATTTTCGTTTATTATTTCCTGTTATTTAATTTTATCTAAGTTAAAATTAATTAGTAAATCACAACAGTAAAAAATACAGAGGATATTAAATTATACATCAATCAACATGTAGGAAATTCAAGCAAATAGTAAAGCAAATAATTTATCAAAAAAAAAACATATATATATAACTATTAAATGAGCAATAACAAAAATTATTAGGGGAAAAATAAAGCAATAAGTCAACAAAATCCATAGAGAATTACCAAAAAGTAACAACAAAAAAGTAGTTTTTTTTTCATAATAATAAAATTCGAAGGAGAAATAATTTAGTTATTAGAATTGTAATAAGGACTAAGACGTGTAAAATACTGCCAGTATAGAAATACATGTTAAGATTATACAAGTTTCCCTTTTTTTAGTATAATTTAAATTTTAAATATTACTAAAACGAAATAAATACAATAATGTTTTGTCAGTGTAAAATGCCCACAATTACTGTTACTTGTGTCTATATATCCAAACGTTGCCCTTTTAAACTAAGACAAAGGAAATGAAACAAAGGAAATCCACCAAACTCTTCTCAACACTTAAGTTTTTTTCCACTTTACCTGTCGCTAGTTATTATTATTATTATTGAAAGTAATTCAACTATTTCATAGTATTACATTCGAGTGTTCCTATTTACATGTTTGTTAGCATTAATAAAATTCTACCACGAGCACAATTATTAATTAATTCATTAATTGTGTGGTATATGTGAGACATATTTCCGTTTATGTGTATTTACTATGGAAATATAATTGAAAATATGATGAAAACACACTGTTCGCAATAAATCGAAAAACTGCTAAGAGATGATACACGCACAATATATTATTCTAGAAAATCCCTTATGGGAGGACAAATTTACTCTTAAACGCTTCTTTTACGTAATTAATAATTATCAACCGATTTTTATATTAAAATTTTCAAATTATTAGGCCTACTTTTTCTTATTTGCTTGTTTTTCTGCTTTCCGCTGCAGTTTTTCCTTTTCTTTGCGATCCTTTTCAATTTGCTTTCGTTCCTTATCGGCTTGTACTTTCAGTTCTTTTATTTTTCGCTTTAGTCTCGTCTTATCGTCGCCGCTCACTTTCAGTATCTTGAAATCGGCCGAAGTCAATTGCAAAAGGGCCGACCCATTCACTTGCAGTTCCAGAAATTTAGAAATGTGTTGCTCTAAACCTAAAGCTAATAACCATTGGCACACCTGAAAACAATAAAAAAAAACAAGTGCAAATTAATTAATCTAAAATTTTAAATTCAATCTTGGTTTATTATTATTCAAATAAAACAAAGCAACAATAAAAAACTTACTTGTTCCTTACTCCAATCAACCACAGGAGCCGATTGCCAGAAATGCGAGCTGCGCTTATCACTTGCAATACTACAAGAGGATAGACTGATGTCCGAGTGAGGCATACTACTCCACGTGTCATGTCTGGAGGGCGACACAGACCCCGACGACAAACTGGAGGGTGACGGTGGCGTCGGGGAGGTGCCTGATTGATGCTGCCACGGTACCGACCCTGGGGGCGATAGCGTCACAGGTACAACTTTTTTAACTGCACAACAAAAGCAAAACCACATTAAAAAAAGAAAAACAAACATAATAGAAAATTTTCGATCTTTTTTATTAATTAGTCATTACCTCTGGCATTTGCTTCGCTAACAGCTTGACGGATTTCCTCTAGTAAATGTTGAGCGGTACTTTTGCTTTTCTCGTTTAGGTCATCGGTAGAATTGCACAAACTTTCTGTACCTATTCGTTTTTCGCGCTCGGCTAAGACCTAAATCAATCAATTCAAAATTAGTTTCGATTTTTTTGATCATTTTATTCAGAATGTGTGACTTTTTTAATATTTTATTTAATGGAATAACTTTTTAAATTCTCAAAAAATGTGGCACACCAAATATATTTTAAAAAATCATTTAATTACCTGTTTAAGTTGTTCAGCTAAAGTAGATGGAGGTCCCAACCCTTTGTTATTGGACCCACCAAGCCAAGGATCTGGACTGCTTTGCTGCTGAACTGCATTGCCATCTTTCTGCACTCTAGCATAAAGGAGATCATGGGCGTTGTTAATTTTTTGAGAATTGTAATTCTGAATCTGACTATATTGCACAGTTGGCGTATTATTATACTGTAAATTCTGCGAATTATATTGAGCAGTTGTGGAATAAGTAGAATAGTTATTGGTATCTAAGGTGAGTGGTCTAATTATCTCATCTTTGCTATCATTAATATAAGGTTGGTCCAATTCATCAGCCGAATTGTAACTTTCATCGAGCCCATAATCAGAACTGCTATTACTTAAAGATCCTTTTTTGGTACTGGGCAATTGTCTATTAGCCAAACCGCCTCTATTAGCCAATTCGGCTTTGCTCTTACTGGCCGAAATGTCGAGCAGTTCATGCGGAGGAACGGCACTGTCGAATTCATCCTTAATGGGCAATTTGCGTTCAACAGTATCCGTCTTGTTGAAATCGTCAGGACTAGCATCGGAGATTTCCGTGTCGGAGAAATCAGGCGTTATGTTTTGACCCATCAGCTTATTGGGAGGCTGTCTTCGAGTCATTTGCGGAGTATAAGATTTGGTATTGGCACTGTCATAAGGTAGGGACATTGGTAGTCCCGCTTGTTGTTGAGTCTCGAACAATTTCTGTTCCAAACAAATAATTCTATCTTTTAGATTTTTCACTAAAGAATTATATTCGGTGTCTTTTTCCTGCAGTAACTGCTGGTAAAAGTCCTCCCGTTGGGCCATTTCCAATTCGCGTTGTTGGAAATCGCGGCATAATTGCTTGGCACGGCTGTATTTCTTCTCGAGGGCCAAGTATTGATTCTGTGATTGCTCCAGCATGTTTTGGTAAGTTGTGATGTCCTTTTTAGTAGCAGCCAGAAGTTTCTCCGCTTCCTTTACACGTGTATTGGCTTGTTCCAGTTTTTCAGCTTCGTCAGATTTTATTCCGTTTTGTTCCATTAGCTGAAAATTTAAAATTACATTAAAAAAATATACCAAAATTATTTATTATACTGCTACTGGGTGTCATTTATAGAGTTTACCGATAAAACGGTAACTATTAATTAACATTTTTTTAACGAAGTAACAATAAATCAAAATTTGATAATTTATTGAATTGCTTATTTTATCAGTAAACTTCTCATAAGCTAAAGTTGTTGAAGCTCCCTGTAGAATAAAAATATTTGCCAATAGTAAATTTTGATTTAGAAAACCGCTATCGAATACAAAGGAAAAAAGAGAAAGGATTTGGTAAAATTTGCAAATTAAGCATTGCATGCACATGATTTTAAATGTATGTAATTTTATGTAAAAGGGCGAATTAAATTACCTTATTCTTCAGACGTGCAATTTCGAGTTCGGATAAGTTAAGTTTTCGTTGAGTCTGCATAACAAAACATAAAACGTACAAAAACATGAAATGTATGACGATGAGTTAATAATGCGCTGCACAATAATAATTATAACAATCGACGAAACTACTCAATGCACAATTAAACACTCAAAAAACTCTTCGTAAAGCGTTTGAAAAAAAAAAAAAAAGATTACCTCTTGGAGAAGCAACCGCAAAGCTTCCACATCATTGGTATCCCCTGTTTCGTTTTCAAAGACACTGTCGTTGTTTGCCGTTGGACTAACAGGTCCATCTGATACACTGCTGTTTGCTGAACCTAAATATTTACGAGAAAATATAAATAAACAAAAGACAAAATGCAAAAAAAGGAAAAATAAAAAAAATACCTGTAAGAGGAAGAGTACTGGCATCACTTTGTTGTTCCGCTTCTAGCTGCCGTTGTCTTCTTTCTTCTCTCTCTCTATCTGCTTGCAAAGACTGTCTTATCAACTGAGCCACTTCGCTATTCTGGGGATCTCTTTCGCGCCCAATACTAAATTTAACAATTCCCGATGTGTTTCTCAGAACACTGGCCGCATAAGCTTGAGTCACCCCAACTAAACTTTTACCGTCAACTTCAATGATTTGGTCATTCACTTGAATTCTACCATCTTTTGCAGCGGCTCCATTTGATGTTATTGTCTTCACGAAAATGCCCAATTTTTCCAAACCAGCATCTGCCCCAACACCCATGCCTATTATACTGAGACCTAATCCTTCGGGTCCTTTCAGTAATTCAACGGGAAACACGTCCATTTTCTCAACGCGCTTTTCCAATTCGTATTCAGCACTGGCAGCCACCGGGTCAACATCTTCATTGCGACGGTCATAGTCGTTGATGCTAAAGGTGGAGAACACCACGATGGGACCCGACGAGAACTGCACTTTTGAACTCTTTGGTATATAAGTCGGATACTCCAAGTCATCGTCGTCATCTTCAGGAAGACCTGGCACTTCCATCCAAAAATGACCATCCTCGAAATAATGAATGCCGCCTTCGATACCGATAACTTGCAGAGGTTTGGGTATGAATTCTGGACAATCGTTTGTTGATTCCGATAAACTGGTTACCGAATCTGTAAATTGAAAATAATAATTTTTTCATTCTTTCTTTTTCTAAATAGGACAATTGAAAGAATGCTTACCAATGAGGCCTGAATCTGATGCCAAACTAGATTCCAATTTGCTTTGGGTCAATGAGGCATCTATATCGAGCAGTGATGCATCGATACTGCTTGTGGATTCGTTCATAATAACATGATTCGATTTATTAGTCTTTTTGATTTTGATAACTTGAGCGTATTCAACCACTTGTTCTTCTTGAATTGATGATGAGCCGTAGCTATCGTTCAAAGAAGGTAAGCCTAAGGAGTCTTGCATTGAGGAATCCTGGAGCAAAGAACTGGAAGCATCCGGTTGCCAAATGATTTTTTTCGTGTCTAATATTTTTTGGATTTCTTGGGCTTCTTCATCTGAAAGGATATCCTGCCGGATTCGTTTTTCCATAATTCTAAAAGAAAAATAATTACGTGTTACAAAAAAATATTCGAAATTTTGAGAAATGGTATATAATTAACTAAAAACTAATTTTTAAAACTTAAAAAAGAAAAATGCCGCCTATTTCATACGACAAATTAGTGTGGACCTTTTATAGTACGAGCACCTATTTTGAAACTACCCCCTTTTGAAACAGACAATTTAATAGCCCGGTTTTGAAGATTGATCATTGTCTACAGATAATAAATTAGTAAATGACTTTGTTTTCGGTTTCAAAAGGAATAAAAACATATATCTAAAAATCAATTGGAAAGAAACTGACCCTTTTTTCCAAAAGGTATTTTCTCACTTATATTAATTAAAAAGGCCCTTTTTTGGAAATGATCACTTTCAAATGAAAATAATTTCCACCCCAATTGAATTCAAAATCTGTCTCAAAATTAATTAGAAACCGTACCCTCTTCTCCACAAACTGCACCCTTTAAAAAAGTTAAATAGCGCAACTTTTATTATTAATATTGAAAACAAATTTAAAGATTCACGGAAATAAGTAAAAATCAAATTTTCATTGTCTATATTGAAATTAAAAGTTAAAACCATTAAAACCGTAACTTGATTTTATATTATTTTATTAGAAAAAGTATTGCAAACATAAATTTAAACTTATCCTATTATAAAAAATAAATTTAAAGTAAAAAAAAAAAAAGGAAACTTACTTAGTGCTTAGCAGATTTTCAGCTTCTGCAGGTGTCATGGCATCAGCTTCCGCTTCAGCAGGAGTATCCTTAATGTCTTCGCGATACTCATTATCATCATTATCACTGGCATCCGCATATTCCACATCATTGAGATCAAGTAAATTAGCTTCAGCATGAATTTCATCCAGCGGAGAATTCAGCGGTGAAGTAGGTGCTGTCTTAACCGGACTCTAAAACCAATTACAGCAAATAACAATTAAATAAC
The DNA here is from genome assembly GCA_030556065.1 of Holobus sp. GC000080. Taxonomy (NCBI): domain Eukaryota; kingdom Metazoa; phylum Arthropoda; class Insecta; order Coleoptera; family Staphylinidae; genus Holobus; species Holobus sp. GC000080. The sequence goes on from JASKGO010004750.1 coordinate 6,451, forward strand.
TGATGCAACTGTTACATAACACAACAATAACTGACTTCTTTGGGTGAAATGCAAGGAATCAAATCCGGTCTGGCGGCAATCTCAGTGGTCTTTTCGTGCTGAATGAAGTCGTGACAGGCCTGCTCGTAAGAGTTATCCAATTCGACGGGCATAGAACACTCGGCCATGGCAGAAGCATTGTTATACATTGTATCCGAATCCGTGCTCCTTTGATGAACAACGGTGGATTGGGAATCGCTGTCGGTGGAGCCCATCGACTTCAGTTGATTGAGACAACTGGGCTTGTTAGGAACTGCATAGATGGCTTCAACAGCCTTAGGCTGCGACAGGGGAGATTCGATACTGTCCGTCTCCGGAGATTCTTTGGTGTCGATGGTGGCGTAATCGCCCTCTTCGTCCTGAATGAACAAATCCACTTTATCGTCGTCGTTGACGGGATAGGAGTACGTGGGGTCTTCTTCGAAGTGGGGTGGCGGCTTCAACCTGGCTTTGATTTCTGGATAGGGCTCGTTGAAGCCGCCCTCGTCGGTGGTCGTCGAGCTGCTGGTGATGATGGAGGCTGGTCGTGTTCCCAAACCAGCTGCTGGAATGTTAACGGAAATACTGCTCGATACTTTGCTACGTCTTTGTACAGGCACTGTTTCTTCTTCAGTCTTATAAGTGCTGCCTTTTTGTTCCGACTGATCTGCTGAAGTTAAAATAACGAGCATTTTAACAAACAAGAAAAACAAATGCTATGATGCAATAATGATTAGTGTAAAGGTCGCTGATGAGAGAATTTTGATAAAATAATTCGTCATTCATTTTTTGCTTATTTATTTTTTTGTTTATGTATTGACCCAAATTTTTAGCCATAAAAATATCGGATTTTTTTAGAAAAGCGACATTATAAATCTTTTTCTTTCCAAATAAAAACAACAATAATAACAGTTTAGAGTATTCTTAGCCATTGACAAGGGAAAAACCTATTTTTTATCCAAGTTTGCTTTTGTGGAAACCAAAGCAATTCTTTTTAAGAAAATGGCCGATTTTTCATAATTAAAATTTAAAGTACTGCCCGAAATAAGTTTGCTCCACTTCTGAGTTATTGTATTCAAGGATAATGATTATTAATTACACCCTACTTTAAATTAAAAAAAAAAAATGAATATTTTGAATGATCCTCTTGTATTTGTATAGACTTTTTCGTGTTTAAAAACCCCAATTTTAGTCACTCATAAAATTCTCATTGTACTGTATAATTTTCACTATTAATTTATAGGATATATTGTCCTTTAGTAAAATCCAAATGAAAATTAATATGTTATGTGTTATGTTATATGGAAGTGAATATTTTTCAACTTTTCCCAAAAGTCTCGATTTTTAATTTATTTCTCTTTTATAGAGAATATCATTCTATTACATAATCGAAAAATAAAAATTATTATGGCTATTTTTGTTTTTCGGAAATAAATTTTAGAAGCACCTCGTCCATTTCTAAAGTATGTGAAAAGCGAACACTATGTGTATATCCATTTTTAACAAAAGTTACCCCATTTTTTTAATTTTCACTCTTATTTTATAGGGCATATCATTCTCTAACAAAATCCAAATTAACTTTCACTTATGTCTTTTTTGTTTCCCAGAAATACTTCTTAAATGCGAGGTGTCCATTTTTCTAAGGCGGGTGCGACATCATACAAATAAAATTTTCTCAAAACTCACTAGTTCAGTTCTTGAAATTTGACCATAGTCAATTATTTGACTTTACTTTGTAGGGCATATTATCCACTAACAAAATCCAAAATAAAACTTTATCTATCTCTTTCCGGTTTCCCAAAAATATTTTTTAAGTACACTTCAAGCTTCCACTCAAATCGTGCTTGGTAAAATGTATTATATTTACTTAACGTAAAACAAAATCAAACTTGGAAAGCTAAGAATGGATATTTTAGTGCCTTTCGACACCTACTATCAGAATTCGTGCATTAAAACAGAAACTCAGATTTTTTTTTAGACCTGCGTAGTTTGGTTAAGAACCTATAAAATTTCGCGATGGGAAATTTTTATTAGCAATCCATCTCATAAATACAAATACAGAGCATTCTTTTTTATCTCGAAAAGTTGGTTTTATGAATTGACTACTTTCCAATTTTATTCTTGGATTACGATTTATTTGCTATCAATTGATTTCATTTTAAAATTATTTTTGAAAAAAAAATGCTTTTCTTTGTACTAGTTCCTTTCACTTTACCTTGTTCTCCCTTTCTGTGCTTTAATGCTTTAATGTATAACTTTTTCCTTATTTTTGTTTTTAAGTTCCTATTGTGAAAGTTAATAAATCTATTAAAAAAATTCAAACATTTAAGAAAATAAAAATGGAATGTCCTTTACCAAAATGCCAATTATCTAAAAATTATGACTTTACCAAGAGTAAAATAATAAAATTATAAAAGGGAAATTGTCAATTTATGTCATTATAAATTCTTCTTAGTAAAAATGTTAACTACTTTTGACTTATTAAGTATAAACTACGAAAGGAACGTTTAACGAAAATAGTTTTGTTTTGTTTCTGTTTTAATGATTTTCAATTTGAAAAATTAACTAACTAGCTTTTTAAGTTTCATTTACTTAAACCAAATAACTTCCTTGAAATAAATTGCCGAAAAAATGTTAATTTTATTACTTTACAATAATTTATAAAATAGAGCATAGGAAAAACAAAAGTGAAACCAAATCCTTTAACCAATGGTCCGCAATAAACAAAACACCCGGTACATGCAGACGAAATAAAAATAAGAATCTCGAGTAAAGGCTTGGACGTCGCGACGCCTCGAAACTAACCTGAACAATCTATACAAAGTAACTTTAGCCGTAAACACATTGTAGAGGAACGCCGGTCAATGAATCAAGCAATACTAAAACGACCGTAAAATACCCAACCGCATTTTACGCAGTTTAATAATTTAGTCCAAAGAAACACAATTAAAAACAAGAAATAATATTAATAAATGTAGGATTTAAAACGCGACGACACTCGTCTCTTAAAGCGCACTACTGTGCTATAAATACGACGCGTTTTGACTCGGGCCTACACATTTTATACTTAAATAAAGTCACTTTGTGGCGACTCCTTCCTTCCTTCAAAACTTATTTAGCGACAAGCAAATGAAAACGAAAAAATTGGAAAACTCGGCAATAAAATAAGAGAGTAGTTACCTTTGTCGCAACTAAATCTTCGATCATCAGTCTTTTCTTGGAGATTTGCATTGTTGGCATTAGCATTAAGAGGTTTCTCGTTGTCTAAGCATTTGCTAGGACTGCTCGGTGGACTCAGGGAACTCAAGCTGCTGCAACTTAGACTTTCTTTGCTCAACTCCTCTACAAATAGGGATTTATAGTTGGAATTGCTAGCACTTGCTGCAGTCGCAACATTTTTATTGCTGCAACTATATTCTGTATTAAGCTGTTGCTGTTGCAACTGCTTGGTGGCAAGGTCAGGTTTATTTTCCTTGTTGGTATCCTCCAGTTCTCGCTTGTGCAATCCTCTAATGACTCTGGTATTTACGTTGCGAACAGGACTGGTCAGTGGCGTTAAATCGATGGGCTCGTCTTCCTTATTGGGGCTGCTAATGGGACAGGATGCATTAACGGGCATCGATGCCGGCCGGTCACGTCGCACCACGTTCGTTCTTCTGGTGATGTCGGGCGGACAAGGCGGCGACGTTGGCGGAGTACGCATTCGCGACGTAAATGACTGACTCCTGCTCGCCAACGGTCTATTATCCTGATGCTGCTCCCTGTTGTTAATGGGTGCCGGCACTTTCTGGTCATTATTCTTATTGGGATCTCTGCCGTTCCTCGATCTGCTGGTTTTCGAAAAGTGCGACGTCCAATTGCGCTGCTTCTCAATCAATTCCTTGCTGCTGTTGTTGAACTTGCGTTCCGGTTTTTCCGGCTTCTTCAACAGTTGCGGCTTCGGTTTGTCCTCCTGATTACCATTCAATTTGGTCATCTCGTCGATCTTGTTGTTGGCACCGAAACCGTTGGTCTTGTCGTTCAGCACAGGTATCGGTTTCCGGTGCGTGGGCGACGGTGACCTCGAATCGTCCGTCGATTTCGTTTCGCGATGCTCTTCGCTGCTGTTTGCCGAACTGCTGCGCGAGCGACGGTCCAAGATATGCGAAGCACTTTTGGTCGACTGCAGCGGGAACGACGTTATGATGGTTCGATTGCTGCGACTCTCCTCGCCTAGTTTCTCGAAGAGCGCCCGGGCGTTATTGAATCTAGTCAGGTGCGATTCGCTGCGAACCACGCTACTTTCCACGTCCTTCTGGTGGTGTTCGGATGGAGTGCTGGTTGAACGCGGCTTCGAGCGCACCAAGGAGGTGATGACGTCGTCGCGCTGATTGGCCTGGAATCTATGAGCGATCTGGGACACTTTGGTGGAGACACGTGGTACCTTTTTATCGTCCATGATCGATCGATTCCCACAAATTCAAGTGCCAATTAAACTTTTATCGATACCTGCAACAATAAATAAATATTTGTTTATTTACCAAATTGAGACAGTGAGAGAAACATTAAGTCAATAAGATAGGAAAATATTGAAAAATCAACAAATTTCGAATGCATTTCTGTGAAACGTCTTTCGAAGAAATAAATATAAACAACGACCCGAGGCGATTACGAAATATTGCAAGGTTTATTGAACTTGAGCGCTCCTTTAAACGATATTCAGGTGTCGCTTAACAAGAGGTTCATCTTCGAAATTCGAAATTTATAATGCATTCGACATAATAATCCAATGACCGCACAAAAAACCTCAAATTACTGTTGAATGTTCGTCAAGCGTGTAGAAAACAACGGTAAAAACATTCTTTAATTGTTTTAAAGATCTTTAACTACCATTATAAGGTAATTGTCGATGTTTTTTACATAATTTTATTTCACTTTCTATAATGTTTCTGAATACAGGGTGTTTTTATTTGTTTTGTATTTGAAAGTGACTTAAAATGTTTCCAAGAGAACTAAATTTTTATTTTTTCAATAAATCCATTAAATTCAACAAAATTATATTAAATTAAGTTAAAATAAATAAATAAAAAATTGACGATGAATAATATATTTATTAAATTCAAGGAGAATTTACATCTTTGAAGGGTATTCACTTTGTAATATTATTCTTTCATTTTTATTTGCTAAAAAATCTTTACAAAAGAAAGCTATAAGTATATTTTTAATTTGGATCGAATTCAACAATATATTCATTAAATAGTTATTAAAACTTGGTCATTAAGTAGTTTTCCTCCTTTAATTGAAAATAGAAATATGTTTAAATAAATTATTTTCAATAAAAATTGATTAAAATTTAATAAATTGCTTGTTTTGCACAAAAAATCAGTGGAAAGAAAAAACATAAATCAATTAACAAAAACTCATTAGGGCCAATTTCTAATAACCTAAACAATACAAATAAATTTAAAAAATAAATAAATATAGGTTAACGTTATTTAAGCAAACAATAAAAAAAAAAAAAACTTAAACTGCTAAAATCATATCTCTGATAAATGAATATAAAAATTAGATTGAAGACACCCAAAAATAAAATGAAACAAAACTTTTTTTGCCGTTTTATCTCATTATTTGAAAATAGTTGTTTTAATAAATGTTTGTTCCAAACAAATATACACAAACCTTTATTGTAATAAAAATTAATTAAAATTTTGTACAAAAATAGCCTCCCTTTGCTCAAAGCACAGAAAAATACAGTAACTAGTAAAAAAAAAAAACNAAAAAAAAAAAACAATAGAAACAAAAATAAATTTAAAACCAAGTCAATTGATTAAGAAATTTTATTTAAAAGGTATTGAAAAAAGTTAATAGAAATTAACTTACAACTTGGCCTGTTTGATTCTTACTACTTTGGTTAAAAATGAAAAAGTCAATTTTTAGGTTTCCATTTCATTTGAAATCATTTGAAAAACGAACGCTTAGAAATTTTATATTAATTAAAGTTTGAATAATTTTAAATTAGGAAACTCATTACAAAGTAAGTCACTTGAGTATACATAAAGAAATATAGTACATTTAAAACCTTTTCTGCAAACTGTTACTGTTCCTGTTTACAGCTTGTAAATATAATTCGCGTATCGAAAGGCACATAATTTCACGTACATGCGACTCGGAATAAGCACTTTGTACGTACGACTTTGTTATTGCTTCGCAACATTAAAAAAGAACTATTGAGGAAATGTACGCTTTAACAGTTGAACCCCATAAATATGTATCGCTCATTATAAACTTTATTTATTCAAAATAGCTGATTCTCCTTATGTATAACATACAGGAGGCAAAATATAAATAGCATTAGAACAAAATGCAAAATTGTTGAAATATATTGCGAGGTTTTCGCAAAATTTAAATTCCCTCATGGTGAACATTTTAAAGGGACCAATGGAAACCATAAATCGCATTAAAATATTATTTAGTAACACTTTGCGTATGTGTTTTATTACCATGTAGATATAGATAAAAAGGTAATTTCGTAATAAACTCCGACCTTGAATTCCACACCTATACGAGTACATTTTGTGAGTTGATTACAATTTTTCGCGTTTTTCAATTCGTTTTATATACTACATACATCATTACACCAGGTTCAGGTATTACCTACAATGGCGTTTTAATGGATGTGGTTTATTTATCTAGTTCGTACTGAATAAGAGCGGTGAGGAAACAAAGGTAAAGCAACTGCGGGCTTAGGATGTATAGAAGCAAATAGCGATGGTTAAATTAAATTATGTAATTAGCGTAATTGATGGTGTGCAGCGCTAAATTTTACATCAAATTTAACGACCAGTTAATTCTATTTTAATTGCTCGCAGGTTTTAAATTGATGAGAATCATTAAAGACCTTTTTGTTGTGCAGTTTTTATTTTGCGATTAGTTTTTCTTTTCATTTCTTATATTTTGGAAAATGTCTTCTTTTCTATGCGTTCCTTAAAATTATTGAATTTCGAATGCGGTTACTCAATTGTTTTTAGCAAAAAATATATGTTTTTAAAGACTCGTGTTTTTAACTCTCAACAAAAACCATGTAAAATTAAAATAAGAAGTTTTTTTTTTTTCAATAATTTAAATTTTTTAAGGCGTAGTTTTAGGATGATTACTTTTTTTAATTTTCATTACTTCAAGATAGCTTTTGAAAGTAATCTACAGAATAGATAGCTTTTAATTATATGATTTAGATTAGAAGTGATTAAATATGAATAATTGAATTATTGGCTCAAATAAAAGCTCTTTTATTGCTCACTTTTATGATAATAAAATATTATTGAGGTGAGACAAGTATCACTAAGAAAATTACACTTGAAAATGAGAATTTGTAATTAAATTAAATAGTCATCAGAAAAAAAAATTCATTCTTATTTAATAGTAGCACCAAGTTTTTATTATCTTAATTTATTGTTAATTTTAACGTTATATTTAATAATTTAAGGTTTTCAAAAACAAGTGGCATCATCAGTCAATAATTTCGCTTAACGTCATTGAAATTAATTTTTATTAAATAAACTAAATACATTTTAGAGACAATTTGTAAGTAAACATTTTTTAGTGAACATTATATGATACAGTTCCTTGAGTTTCATTCGGTTTCAGTTTTGTTTTGCTTGTTTTAAAACCAAGGGTGTTATTTTGATTTTATAAATTGAATACTTGCTATACTTCACAAATTAAAAAAAAAACCATTTCCTACTGAACTTAAGAGGAAAAAGTTTAATTAATTAAAATTAGGTTAAAAATGGTTAGGTTTGATTTTGGATATCTTGGGTTGGTGGGATAACATTTATAACTAACATTGGTTAAAGTATAGAAATAAAATAAAAAAGGATAAAAAATCTATACAGTGCGATCATTTAAGTAGTACCCCCCCTGCTAATTTCTAAACTAGGCAACTTATGAAGCTTAAATTCTAGAATATGTATATAGACACCACTCTGCCCTTGAAACTATCAAAA
>JASKGO010004755.1:0-53950 GCA_030556065.1 Holobus sp. GC000080
GATATGTAAAAATTGTAACAAATAATTTGGTTGTGCAATAACAGTAATGGAAATAATGAAAAAAAAAAACAGCACAATATATCTGGTTTCCTGTTATCATTGCAAATTGTATTTAAAAAGCATTCCTAATTGCAAATATTTAAACAACAATTTATATTTCATTTTGTTTTCATCCTTTTGCACTGCTTTATACTGCTGTTTTCGTTAATAAACAAGCAATAATAATTATTGCAAAATAAAACATTGAAAAATTCAAAATAATTGAACTGAAAACATCATTATTTAATTAAGTTTGTTTAGGATTTATTTTTATTACTATTAGATCATTTTTGTGCAATATAATTTAAAGTTTTAGAATCAAATAATATTTTTTTAATTACTTTACAAAAGATACTTTAATAAAGAAAAAAAATTGTAAGCATAACACATTAAAATTTATAAAGTTATTTTGTCGAAAACTTTTGCTTAATTAATCTTCTGCGTTTTGCGATTAAAACAAATAAGTTTAGAAATTTATAATATCCAAAAAACTAATGGAAAACAATTTGTGCTATTCGATTTTCTATCGCAAAGAGAGAATTTCCATTTCAGTTATAGCTGTTTGAAATTTTAGACTCGTAAATCGAAAAACAATTCTTGAAAGGTCATTAATTTCGTAGAAAGTTCAGAATAATTTCTCCGGTTTTTGTCGATGTGCGTACCACTTAAGGTTTGGCAATAAAGCGGAAGTAAATTTGGCGTTTGCTTATACAAATTTCGATGACATTTATTAAAACATTCGATTCATCTCTTGCCAGTTTAATAAACTATCTATAAATTCTATTCTTATATAACATCACACATCTCCTTTTTTTAATATTCAAATGAAATTTCACTATTTTTTATTTATATTTCTGTAAAGAAAAAGTTATTTATTTCCTTCTTAAAATGAATTGCGGTTTTTGTTAAGTTTCTTTTAAAGATTTTATTTTTAATTGAATATAGTGTTTTGCGATCTATTCTCCAATTTCCATAATATATTTACAGAATCATAAATAATAAACAAATTAATAAATTAAAACTTTAATTTGTGCAAAACAATAATAACCTCAAGTCAGTCAAAACATTTTGCTTCTGTTTGGGTGCTTCGATTCTATGAACTTTCAAAACTACATTAGTCAAATAAAAAATTACAGCTGATTTTTTTAAATTTTGTAAATATTTTTATGTGGGTCTCGTATAGTATTGCTTCCAAATTTCAAAACCTTTGTTTGTGCAAAATTTAATTTTATAAGAATTCGTTTAAAAAATCGATTGCATTTCGAAAACCTTCCGAAATTATTACAATAAGTTTCGAAATATTTTATGGTTTCATATATTCAATACTTTTTACATTTTGGGATAATAAAAAATAATTACCAATTCTTTATAAAAAAAACATCAGTATAAACTTCTAATTTAATTAGTTTTTATTGTTACTTGAGTATGATGTCAGTGTACTTGTTGAGAGTACTGTATTTTTCACATGCGTCATTGCGCAACTTTAAAAGAAATGCATAATTAAGTCTCTCTCTTAATCGAAATAACAAGGATTCCACATGTTTTTTTTTTATTGTTTAATCATTTTATTAGTGAATAACTAAGAAAACGTAACTACTAATTCGATATTGATGATTGCAACAATCAAATGAAAATGATTCGACCTTAAATGTCGTTTATGGCTACCATATTTTCCATACACGCATTTATTTATGATACAAGATGCAAAGTTAAAAGCCCCAGCTCAAAGTTTGTTAATAAAATTCCATTGAAACTTAAAGTCATAGTTTATTTTTACTTTTACCATCAGTATAAGTTGTCATAATTGGTCGTTTTAGAGACGTTGTAAATTTAATTTTCCCATAGAGTATGGAAACCAGGTTACTATTATAAATATTATAATTTATAATTATTAATATAATATATTGTTAACCAAGGTTGCGAAGATATTTTTGCAGAGGTGCGAAGGGTAAATCCATATTACCGAAATTCCTAAGGAAGCTAGCTAATTGTTAATTTTAATTATTGAATGAATACGCCAAAAAGTTTCAAATTTTTAACAAGAGCAAATGAAATATTAGACATTAATCTTGTTATGTGTATTGTTATAAATATACAGAGTATATGACTTTGACTTTAATGTCGTTATTGGTCGTTATTTACGGAACAAACGCGTGAAGTCATTTTTCACGCATGAGCGCGGTCTCGAACACGAGTAGAGCAAAATTAATGCACAATTTAAGCGAATAAATGAAAAAGTCGAGAAAAAATTACGTACTAATTAGTTTTTAATTAGGCAAGTAGTGTTAAAATAATTATCCCAAGCTAAAAAAAGCTATTGTTCTAGAAGCTTCGTTGAAAAGTTTAACTCCAAAGCCATTGGCCAAAATTCTTCAAATTAAAAGAATTATAATATTTCCTGATTACGTAATTATTCTGAGTGAACCAGAAACGTGGTTCAAATATAAATCTTCATAAATTAATCATTAATTTATTTAAATTGATTCTACGACTATTAAAACAAAACTAAAAATCAACGGCCTTCTTATTATTTAAAGTCAAAATTCTATTCAATTTATTTACTAAAAATTGCATTAAAAATTGTTTTTTAATCCAATTAAAATTACAAAATTGTGTATTTAAGCAAAATTTGGATCACTGTATAGTTTAACAAATGTGAAGTATTAATATAGTGAATATGAATTAATTTTACATCAAAATTAATAGTACATTAAAATGTTTGTTTTTTTTCAATTGCAGTTGTGATCTTATTACACTTCCGGGTACCTTTCGTTAGTGGTACTAATTAAATACATTACTGGGATTTTTCCGTTGAAATAATTGAAGTAATATATTATTTATTTAATTACGTTTTATTGAATTTTTAAACAAGGTTGAAAAGGTTAGAAGCAAGTAAAAAAAAAACATTTTAGTTAATTAATTTTACATTAGATGATACGGATCTGAATGTTTTGATTGATATAACAAAAAAATGCAATTTCATTCATAAAAATTTGTATTTGGATCACTTTTATTGCACAAAGCCACTTGAAACTGTCTACATTAATAAATACATTTCCAAAGTTATATTTTTATCAATTATATCAGAAGTTTTATTAATAACTATAAACATTCAAATATAATAATGCACTTTATTAAAAATTTTCAGGGTTAGATTCTATATCCGGATAAAATAATGGAAAAATAGATAACATTTTTTACGGACAATTCATCAAAAAAATATGATGACATAAATGACATAAAGCATTTAATTATATAAATAACCAATTTTTTTAATTTTTTGCACAAAACACCTAATTCCATAATTAATTTTTAGATTTTTTCGTATCACACCCGCATACCCGAACCCACAACTATTTTTTGAATTTCAGTATGTTTGCAAAAACATATTTTTTATTATTGTTTTCTATTTTTTAAGTTAGTAAGATAAAAAGTTTAGGCAATTAGTTGCAAACTTTCTTAATAAAAATTGACTTTCATACAAAGCTACAAATAGATTTTGAATAAAGAAAACTCATTCAACAAATTATACTTTTTATTTTGGTGTAAGCAGCAGCAATCATTATTACATTATTGTACAGTATTATGAAATGTCGTCAGTACTATGCAAAAAAACATAAATTTAGACCAATATGGAATTTGCTAAGCCACTAAACCACAAAAAACAATAACAATTGACTATTACAAACATAGAAATGATTTACTTATTTTTTCCTCATTATTTTATTTTTTATTTTTGCAGCATAATTATTTAAATCAATATTCAATACTATATATTCTCTTTGAATTCTGAAAAAATCGCTCTCAATGTCAACTAAGAAGAACTTTTTCTAAAAAAAATAAATAAGAAAAGAACTAGCACACTGAAACAAAAGAAAAAATATTTATAAAGTCACGTAATTCTGTGTTTATCAGCTATAAATATATCGTCATTTCTTACTTCTTAGGATTCTTTTGTCATGAGTTTAGTTTTTTAGCCACCGAAAAAAACGTGCCGAGAATAATTGCAACACATTTTTCGCTCTTTGTATTCTTGCAAGCGACCCAAATGCATCCGTTTTCAGTATTTTAAACAATATATTGCAAACGCCAGTAACGACAGTATATTGAAGAAGGATTATCGAAGGTCTTTTACACAGGAAAAACGTTGCTTCATTATTACCGTTTCATGTCGAACATGAAATTTTCAATTAATTTTCCTAATTGAGTAAAATCACTTATATCAATTACCCGTACTTCCAGCAACACAGTATAGGAAATTGACATTGGCATACAGATCGAGCTTGTTGCCAATTAATTAATTTATAGAAACAACAAAATATAGTATTTACAAGATACTAGTCGGACCTTATTTTAAGGTCACGGTTAAACGGAATCAATCAACTTTCTCGCCACTTGTTTTGCTCTCTTTGATTAGCAGTTTTAGGAAAAGGAAAAGTGTTTTTTGGTCTAATTATGCTCAATTTGTATGTAACATTGTGCGTTTTCTTATTTTGCAATTGGAAAATGCGCATTGAAAGTATTAGATAATTTTTATTAAATAAATTATGTAAATTTACTGTTACTTTAATTTTTATACCTTTATTTATTTAAATTAAATTGAAATTCAATTTTTTTTGCTGCTAAAAATAACAAATTTTCCTTTTTTCCACAAAATAACGTAATTTAATTAATTTATGAAATTAACTGCAAAAATTTTGCAAAATAATATATTAATTGTAATCTTTACACTTTTACCGCACTAAAAATGATTAATTGTCTATTAGCAAAGTTTTTAATGATACCTTCTAGAATTTAGCAACAAAGAGATTCCATATTAGTTACATTTAACTGTTTTAAACAATAATCTATCAAACCATGAAATTATAGAAGGTTTTTACTTATTTTGAAACAATTTTTCATTGGAGTAATTGCCTATTTGTTAATTATTGGATAATAAACTTTATTTTTAATTAAACGTTAGTTAAAAAATGTTTGTTAAGAAAATGTATTGTAAAATTGACATTTCAATTAATGAGTTCCTTGATGTTAAAAAAAAAACATTTTTTATTGATTTTTTAAGGAAAAACAATTATTTTTTTTTTCTTTAGTTATCTGCTAAACGTTTCTTTTAATTCAAGCACGTAAACCTTGAACAACTAATAAAATCAAAATTACCTTAGGTCTAAAATTCTAAGCCTTTTCTGCTTTTTACGTTTTACTTTAATTTTAAAAAAGCTGACGCATTAATTGTTTGAGGAAAAAAAAACAACTGTTGCTCACTTAAAACTCTATTTTAACATTCCGTAATTGAGAATAATTTCTAATTTGATTTCCATGTACCTACCTTACTTTTAAGTAAAAAAAAAAAAAATGTAAATTGTCATATATTTAGTGTTAATTGCACTGAAATGCATAAATAAGTTTACAAAATTTTAATTTTCTAATTACATATGTAGAAAACAACTCAAAATTTTAACAAACAAAATTTTTAATAATGTCAAACTATACTATTATTAGATTCAATGATAAAAAAACTCTAATTAAAATCATAAGAAACAATCATAAATAATAATTAGTATGCATTTGTTTAATAGATGTTTTTATGCATTTCGATAATAAATATTAAAAACGAAACAACAGTAGGAACCGATGCAAAAGAAAACATGCGCAAAATTTATGTGACTTAAAACACCATTTCCAATAATTACGATTACTTGTAAGATGGCGTAATTGATGAACAACCGATGCATTCGAAAATTGACGATAACCACTCCACAATAACCATATATAATTATGAACGGTAATTAATTTGCATGAATCTCAAATGATTTAGTGATTCATTAAATGTTTAAATGTCGTAGAAAAAATTAAATAACTGCATTATAAATCGACTCTAGTGATTAAAAAAAAAAAACAAGAAAAACTTCAAGTTGTTATTCTTGCGGAACAAAAAGTTGTCAGGAAATTTTATAGTTTTATGATGTGAAAATCAACTTTTTTTTTCTTTTATTACATGTATAGAAAATTTGTTACTACTCAATTTCGGAACTTTCTATAACAAAAAAAAAATGTTAACTATAAAAAAAAAATATGGAAACATATTCTAACAGAAATTTAATTTGATCATAATGATTGCTTCCTAAAAGTAAATTCAGAAAGTAAAAGTATCAGTGAATATTGAACCGAAATTTGCATTTTTTTGTGTCACTAAAACAAAAAGAAAAAATGGTAAGAACCATCGAACTTTCTACGAATTTAAACATTGATTACTTCCTTATGGGCCTTTTTACTCATTACAGATGAAGAAAATTTAAGTGATGCATAATAGCATTAATTACTATTGTAAATCTAATGGCAACAAACGCTTATTCATGAAATATTTCTGATTATAGTCATAAGTTACGTGCATTTCCAACAACAGAGGTCGTTTTATTGTTCACGGCAGTTTATTTATTGGAAGTGATTTTTAATCGTTTTATAATTGTTCTCACTGTTATTGCACGCATTTAATGTAACTTACGCATTTCCTTGTTGCGACTTAATGACTGTTTATAACTGTACCTATTCTATTCGTTTGATTTTTTCACTACTGCTTTTTTACTTATTGGTGTAATTACTATTTACTGGCTATTTTTAAGCTAATTGTTGGTTGATATAACTTTGCAAAAACCTAGATTTTAATTATTATTTTTTGCTCTTCTAGAACAATTTTTTTTTTCTTTAAAGAAAGTAAAAAAAATACTGGAAAACATTTTTATACTAAAATATAATTTTCAAATAAGTTGTAATGTCGTGGAAATCAGAAAAAAAAACTTAGCTATTTGATAAGTTCATAGCTAACTATGGTTTCTATTCAAAAAACATTATTTTTTAATTTAAAAATAAAGCTTTATCATGGAAATTTTGCAAAATTATTTGGATTTTACATAAAAATCATTATTAGGAACAATTATTACTTTTTTTCTACGACAAATATAGTTTTCTTGGAATAAATTATCATAGAAATCGAAGATTTTCAGTATTTTTTTTTTTTATTATTTAATTATTTGGGAACCATTTTTGCCTATTTAACCGAATCTCTTTCTTTAAATATGTGGAAGTTAGCTTTATACAGGTTGAGAAAATGGTCACCCTTTATTTTTTTTTCCTGTAAAAATCAGAAAAGGAAATACACTTCTTATCTGTTATAAACCACTTACAGAGTTTTGTGCATTTTTTGTGAATCATTAAATTAAATGATATTTTTCTTATTTTCTATTAAAAACAAATGTATTTTAATTTTAAAGCATTATGACTGAATATATTCTTTGAAATAAGATGCCTAATTATAAAATTATTTTCCTCAATTTTTTGCTAGCCTCATTAAAAAAAACCTAAGCATTTGTTATAAGTCAATTTTAACTTATTTACTGCTTTAGATGCAACAGTATCACACCTCTTTATTTTAAAAGATTTTAAAACTTTAATTAATCGGAAACTATTTATTTGGACAATTTTATTGCTGCTCTAATGACAAAAAATTGATACGTGACTTCCGGATAGTAAAAAAAATAATTTAATAGGTTCTTTTTGTTTCTAAATTCCATAAACTGAAAATAAGCAACAAGTGTTAAAATTTCACTGTTTATTTTGTAAAATAACTGATAAATTATGCAAAACTGTAGCAATTTTAAAATTATTTAGATATATTTTTCTAGAATGCTTGGAAATTTTTCTGCAAAAAAAGTGTAATTTGCAAATCAATTTTTTTTAATAATTGTAATATTACCAAATATGATAACCTATAATGAAACATAATTATATTTAACACCTAAAATGTAATTAAGTTAGTGAAAAATATTGTTCAATTAATGTAAATTTTGTAAATTAAAAATCAAAAATAGCAAGTGTAAAATATTACAGTCTTACTTAAAAATTATTTTAATGAAAATAATGATGCAATTATCGGTATAGTCAATAGTGAAATTAATGCTGAAAATGTAAATGCAAAAGCAAATAAAAAAAATTCATTCAAATTTACTCCAAATTGGGTTATAGTTACAGATTGTCATGCGAAAACCTTGACGTGCTAATTAATTCCAGCAACGAAATTTCGTGTAATAAATTGCTATGTTGTCACAGAGTGTAACATATAACTAAATTCAAAGTTCAAACGCGTATCACATTGACAATTATTCTATACGCATATAAACTTAACATCAGTAGTTTTTAATTGGTAAATTGCCAATTTTTTTTTTTAATTCATTTTCCTTAAGTAAATTTACATTTTACTACCTTTACATTTTAAAATCTTAATAAAAAGAATCCAAGTGAATTTCATTTTTAGAATAAATAAAATTAAAAAATTGTAATCAACTGTGAATTTAAAATTTTAACTTGTAATTTGAGAGACTGCCGAATAAGTCTTACAACACAATATAATTGGTAAAAGGTCAGACAAAAATCAATCTGCCTTGTAAAAGTTTTGAAAAGAATTCAATATGTTGCAAGCCCTAGGCAATTAATAAAATTTGTCTATGCTTTTTACACGAAGTTCAGAAGTGCGATTTTTAAGATACCAATTAACATTCTAGCAATCTAGGCAATAAAACCGAATTTGCCGCTTGGGCTACTTTTTTCTTCTAGTCTGTCTATTGAATTTTAGACATGCACCAAATACCAAGCAGTTCCTGACGTTGTTTTATTACAATGGCAGTTTGGCAATTACGGTTTCCTCAGTTCACTTTTCGGTGAATTTACAGTGTAAATTTCTACTTAAAATTGGCAAAGTTGCAACTATTTTTTGTATTCAATTACTTAAAAAAAAGTTCAAATCACTTAACATTGCGAAAGAGTACATTTCGTCGAGCCCAATGGTAATTATAATAAATTTACAAACAATGTGCTTATTACGATTCGTCTTAAAAAAAAGTAGAAAATTTTAATTACAGTTTCTACAATCATTTCTAATTTTACGATTAACGTCAGCCTCTTTTATTTTCGCGCATTATTTTTTGGGAAGACAACTTTCACATCGGCAATTTTTTTATTATTATTAATATATAGAATTAGAAAAAATAGATACCTATAATTTTTTTTTAATTCAATGTTATTTTTTGTTTTTCTTTTAAAAGTTTAACACATGAATATTAATTTAAAAAAAAAATGATTAAAAAACTGCAAATTATAAATTAAAATTGTTAATTTAAGGATATTTTTTTTGAATTAATTAACTAATCAATGTAATTACATTAAATCCTTCTAAGAAAATCTAAAAAATAGCAATGTTAGATAACAAATAGAGTGCTCATTCAGCCATATCCTGCTGATATTTTCCACGTAATATCGCTGAACTTATCGTTTATTTATAATACCTAAGAGCAATAGGTAATATATCTTATGGTTTCTTGTAAATAAATAAATAAATGCACAGAAAATGCTTTCGGAGCAATTGCAGCAGCAGTAGCCGCAGCACCATACGAAACTCAAAACGCCTTTAATTGCAGGAAGTGTCTTGACTGAAGAAAACGTTACATGTTACAACCAGCGACTTTGGACGGCGTCTCAGATGGAAAGGAGAGAAAGGAAAAGTTCATCTTAATCTCTTGTATTGAAATTATTATTAATCGCATATTATTATTTTTTCTGTACGTAGCACGATTTAAGAAATGATTAAGAGAAGTTTCCTTCTTTCAATATGTATGTTATTTTTGCAAAAGAATAATAATCTTTTGGATTCTTCCAAAGAAAATAATTGTGCAAATGAAATGGATTTTTTAGAAAAGAACTGATTAAGGGAAATTTCTTTCTTTCAATATTTTTGTTATTTTTGCAAATGAATAATAATCTTTTGGATTATTCCAAAGAAAATAATTGTTTAATTAAAAAAATATATAAAGGAAAGAATATTCCATAGAGTGTATCACACAAAAGCGTAAAAACTCTCATTTATTCATTGCTTATTTACGTCAATTATTACCAAAAACGACCTCTATTACTCATTGCAAAACGTCTAATAAAATCATAATAAGTGTAATTCAACAGTTTGTTGCAAATAAATGCAGTATTGTATAATAATAACGTGTGTGCGGTCGAAAGAGCGAAACTTTTTTTTACCATGCGCTCTATTGCAGCATTCAAAGACACGCCAAACGGAAAATATGTGCAGCAACAAAAAATGAAACTTGCTTTATGAAGTGATTGTATTCTAATGCAATCAATCTGTGGCCCAATAAGCATATTATTAGAGAAGCAACACACAATTTGAATTTTCCTTATACGGAGCCCTTAAATTTTCCATGCAAGTTATTCCGATTAAACTGAGATTTGCGCAAGTAAGCAGCGAAAATCTCAATTGAAGGAATTAATTATATGTTAATGAAAAACACGAAACAATCAATAAATAAGGGAATTACAAATTGTGTTTTCGGTTTGAATTATAATGGATTATAGTGGAATTTTTTTATTGTTTTATTTTTTATGTTTTTTAATCGATCCGCATATGAAATTTCCTAATGATTTTTAATCAATTTTTTTTTTTAATTTAATTGGAAAAGAAATTAAGTTATGTTTTTTACACTACATGGAACTTTGTTTTTATTTTATTTTTATTTTTTGAATGAACAATTGCGATGATAAATAAATAAAACTTAGATAATTTTAATTGTGATATTAACAATACTACCGAATAAATATTAAAAGATGAAAAAATAATAATATTTTGCACAATTTCACTTTGTTTGTCGATATAATAAATTAACACTTATCGCGTGTTTAACTGCATTTTAATACAAAGCGAATAAAAATCAACGTATAATGTTTTCCTGGACATATTTTTAGTATGGACAAAAATGATTTCCTTATAATGCAAAAGATAGTAATGCAACGGCTCATTTAGCAAAAAAAGATCTTTAAACATTAAGAAACAAAGACTACTTACATAAATTGCAGAAAATCCTTTCCACATCTCTCCATTGTTTCCTGCGGAATATCTGCAATACAACGAAACAATAAAAAATTACTTATCTTATTTACTTATTTCTTTTTCACTATACAACAAAATGCAATCAATAATTTTTATGTATTTCTTACACAAAGTGTCCAGGGATTATATGATAGAAATTGATTACTCTTTAATTTATTAATTGGTAAATTATAACTTGCAAAATTAATATTAAACTTTCTTTTTGTTAAAAAAAACTTCTGGATTTACTGGAATAACAGCAATTATAAATTTTTAGACTGAACATCCGGTATTTTGTTATATTTTGGGACTCGTGGAAAAAACCTAAACCGGATGAATCTGTTTCGGAATCTTTTACAATTATTAAATCCTCCAAAAACACGGTTAAAATGAAGAAAAGTAATTTACCGTAACAAACTTTAGATCTTTACTTAGATTACGTTATAACATTTTTTTTTTACCAAATTTTAATAATTAAAAAGTCTTCAATTTTAAAATAAACCATTCATAAGAGTCATAAAGAAATCAAAATACTACAAAATATGTCAACTTATATCTAAATTTACTATCAAAATAATTTATTTTGGCAACAAAAAATTTTGATTGTATTGCGTGGAAACTTAATTAACTCAAATTGAAATTCCAAAATTTAAGCAATTTTCAAGTAAGCCATTTTTAAGAGTCATGCTTAAATTTGGCAACACCTAGGAACAAGAATATGAATAATCAATTATTGTTATAAAAAATCCTCACTGATTTATGCAATAATTTAATTGCGTTAGAAAAACTGTTAAATATTACAGAATTAACACCTGAGATTACAAATAATTTTAACTTATTAGAAAATTATTAAGTAAGCGTTCCAATAACCTTGTCGATCGAAGGGTCAAGGTTGGTGCATGGTAACACAGTTATTTCTTTCGGAATTGCACACTTAAAATGCTTAAAAGTGTCTCAATAGGAGCATTTAATATTCAAAAAAGTTGTTTTTCGGTGATGTAATTTTTTTTGTATAAGTTCCATGAACTCGCTCTTTATTTTGTTTTCATCTTATTCTTTTTAGGGTCCAAGCAAATCCTACACAGCATCAGTGGGCAATTTAAGTCTGGCCACTTAAATGCAATTATGGGGCCGTCTGGGGCCGGCAAGAGCACTCTTCTTAACATTTTATCAGCTTATTCGTAAGTGTTCATCATTAATTATCCTTTTAATAGACGTTTTGAAATTTCTTTTCTGCCAATAATTTTAAATGTGAACAAAGTTTTGTAAATTTTAATGAATTGAAAGCTTTTAATGGGATAATACGAGTATGTATTAAAGTAGTAAAAATTTAATACTAATTTGATTTTTTTATTGTTTAATTTGTTTCTATTAAATATAGTTTAATAACATGAATAATTGGCCATATAAAAGTTAGATAGATGTAATGGTGATTTAATGTCAGGTCTGCTAATAAATATTTTAAGTAAAGTGTACTTAATTATTGCCACATAAAACTTCTTTTTATGAATATAGATTTTAATGTGGTTTTGTGAGCATATAACGTGATAAAGTGGTCAAATTATATAATTTGCGACTTACTATTACTTTTTATAGTAAGTACAAGGAGATTATCCCTTTTATTTCATTTTTTGTTTGTAGTTGTTTTAGTTGTTAATTTAAAAAACATGCTTTCGAATTAACAGAAAAATAATATTTCAACGCTTATAAACTGTATAACCGGAAAAGAATTTTTGATTTTTAAATGGCTAGTAATGGTTTTTATTTTATTATTTTTTGTATTCCTAAGGTTATTTTTTGTAATCTACGAACAAGTTTTACGACAATTGATTTTTTAAATGCAAATTTTGCTAGTCGTTCTAGAAGGACGAAAATCGCCGTAAATTAATCGGAATCATCGAATGTTAATCACAACAATCCATCGATTTTTCATAAAAATCTTATAAATAAATTTTTTTATAAATTTTTAATAAGTAAAAGGAGTTAAAAATGTTTATTTTTTAAATTTAAATTGCTAAACAAGATATTTAAATACATTTTTCGACGAAGATTCTACGATAGCGAAAGTTATAATTTCATTGTCAATTTTTGCTGATTAGTTTTTTTTTTTAACTAATAAAGATGAGCAGACGTAACTATTAGAGTAATTCCTGGATGTTATTTTTATTTACATCCAAATTATTGATCGATTATGGTTCTTTTTTTGTATAACTATGACGTCAATCATTTTTTTTTTTTTGCTTGAGCTCCTAGGAATGTTGCTTCAGTAAATCCATTTTTGCTGCACTTTTTAAAATAGAAACTTTTATAAATAGACATAAGAATTCAAAACAATTTAATTAATTGAAGGTGTTTTATTTGTATTTTAAATCTTTGTCTCGACTATTCGATTTAGAATTTAATCTTCGCAACTCAGTCAATAAGAACAACATAAACAAATACATTTTGAGTTTTGAACTTTAAAGTTGGAAAATCAAGGGCAAAGTATTAAAATGAATCAGCTTACGCACTGAATTTTCTACGAATTCCAACAAATATTTTCTAAATATTTATTAGGAATTAGAAAATGCGATGGTAATAAGTAAAAAAAAATGCTCTCATTATTGACCTAGATTCAATTAATTGCATAATAGCTGCAAATAAATATTATCAGATAGCATAAACCTCATAAAATTCCAAGATTATATAGGAACAAAAGTCAGAAATCAATAATTACTAGATCAGATCATTGCATTTACAATTAATTTATTTTATATAAACGTTAAAAAGAACTACATATGATATACAATAGTTTCTTTCTAAATTTTATCTAAATATCTAAATTTTTAAAATTAATTAATAAGTGTTTTCCGTTTAAGCGTACGAAAACTGAACTTGCAATTAAAACCTATTCGAATTGTATTTTTTTTTTGTTTCTTATAACAAATATACCTTCTTTTCAAGAATTGCTCTATATTCTAGATGCTTTTTTAAAGACCCTGTTAAATAACGTGTTTATCATCCAAAAAGTTGAAAAAAGGTTTTAAGTTTTTTGTGCAAAAACTGTGCAATTTTCTAAATATTAAAGATTGAAGTTTGTTATAGATTTCCCCCCTTTTTGTTACTGATGTAGTAAAAAAACAGAAAATCCTTCAATAAATACTATAAATTCTTGCTTCAAGTAGCTTTATAAAAAGTAATACAAAAAATTTATATATTTGCATATTTTCCAGTCCGGATATACAAAATAAAAATTTATATTGACGGTGTAATGAATTAAGATATAAACAAAATTATAATTAAAAGACAAATACTTTATATCGCGAATTAATTAATTGGAAAAAATAGAGGAAATAAAATACAACAAAAGTAACGGAGGAGAAGGGAGGAAAGGATGAAAATACAAATAATTTTAAAAAGTTATCAAAAAACCCTAAACCAAATTGTTTTTTTTTTAATTAAAAATTAACTTCAGTCCACTGCCATTATCATCTTGCTAAAACCGCTTACATACTCAAAATTTTCAAAATTGGCACCAAAAATCGAGATTCGTCATCATTGTAGACTGTAGTTAATTTTTTTCAAGATGATTGAAAGGATTCCGAAATTAATATAGAGACAAGCAAATCTCGTCTCGTCTCGTCTCGCGGCAACATTAAATATAATTTGTCCTTAGATTTTTATTGTAATTTTAAATATTTTTTGGGTTTTATAAATTAAACCGTTAAGCTACACTAGTTAAAAATATATTTTGCACAAACAAATAATTTTTTTAATTAAAATACAAAAACAAGGGCAAAGTATTAAAAAAATAAAGATTACGCGCACTATTTCCTAGTATAATCCAACAAATATTTGTCAAATATTGTACTATTATTATTTATAATAAGAAAATGCGTAATAAAGAAATGTACTGTTATTTTTTTCATTTCATTGGATATTTTATCTAATAACAAAATTTAATTTCATGAGCAATAACAAAGCTGAAAATTAATTAAATACAAACCTAATAAGTTGCTTCGATTTCTAGTAAATTTAGTAAAATTTTGCAAAAAAAAAGTTTTTTAATATTCTTAATAAATTAATGCGTATCATACTTATTTTTAAAAATTAATAAAACGCCGGACATTTAATAGACAGACATATAATAAATAAAGCTTCCAGCTTAGAAAATACAACATTTTTTCAGTTTCGAAATGTTTTTCAATAATAAAACAAAATTTATATTTGAAGCAAATCCGAATTATAATAATTTATTACTCATTGCATTTACATATTAACATATTTTTGAGGACAGTGCGATCTCGTTTTGTCTAGAATATTTATTTAAACATTCCTTATCTGACTTATCTGGTCCATATTCCGCATATTTGTCCCAAATTTCGTGTTCAGAGTCAACGAAAGTCAACTGCAACGTACAAAAATCTGTTTTTAAGTAATTAAAATAGCGACACATAAATCTTTTTATATTAATCATGTGGCATAAATTAGTTCATATACTCGGCACTCTTATATAACGCGTTTAATTGCTGTAATTAGTTTGTTAAAATCGACCGTTTGGCAACTCAAATCTTAAATTTGAAAGCTTTCCGAAAATTTCATTAAATAAACTGACTAAGTAAAGCTGAAATAGTCAATGAAAATAATGATTTGTAAATGTGGATCACATAACATATTAATTAAATTGATTTACATCTTAACCATTTATTATCAAAGGATATTGACTAATAAATTACTTGTATCGTGAATTTTCATTGAAGTCATTTATTTGTCTTGTGAAAACTAATAATTATAACGGTTTGCAATTATTATATAATCTAAGACTATTAATCAAATATGAATAAAGTCGTCGGTACAAGCAACGGCAGATTTACACTGATCGATTGCTAAAAATCACATTTAATGCGAACATTATGCTAATTTTATTAGATGATAAATTTTAAAACTAGCAATTATTTATAATTGTGAATTTTATGCTTTTAGCATTTTAGGTTAATTATTTTTTATTTTTATTTAACAGGTATATAAACACAGAGTACTCGTATATTATAGTTTTAATTAACAGGAATTTATTTGACAAAGTCATCAAATTAAAAGAGAAAATAACAAAAAATAAATAATTATTAGTGTTTTGAAAATATTAATGATTTAATAAATTAATGATTTTTTGTTCACTACTTCTTCGAAGATTTAATTATTAACATAAATTTTCCACTAAACTGGTTTCTAACTAATTGCAATGTTTAACATTGATATTAAAATAGGAACTGATGCGGAATGGTCCATTAGTTCAGATAAGTAAAATAATTCTGCTTAAACTATCCAATTTATTTTATTTTTTCTAGTTTTTTTTTTATATTAATAAAGAAGATTACAGCCTAAAATTATTTCTAGTTATACAGGATAACCTGATGTAGAAATTATACAAATTTAAAAATCGTATTGTTTAAAAATGGAAATACTAATTTCACTTTTGCTACAGGTTTGAAAATACAAAAGACAATAATTCATCAATAAAGAGGGTAAATTCTTGTTTCCAAGTTTATTTATTTAATTTCAAATAAATAAATAAAAAATTATATTATAAATATAAAACAATATTAAAATATTTCATTTGTCAAATTGGATACGTCTGGAAACAATTTAAATTAATTTTGTTACATTAATTAATGCTGCAAACCGACATTATATGCATTTAAATAAATTCCCAAAGAAAATTAACAAAAAATCTAATGTCAGAAATGAAGAGACAAAAAATTCTAAACCGGTTTAAGTAAAAAACAAAAGCAAAAAGAATAACATCTTACATTTAAGACATTTACATTTAAAGCAACCTCATTGTAAGAAAAAAACAAAATTTTAAAAATATTCCTTTATTTTCCTATTTTTTGAAATTATTTTATTTTATTTTATTCTAACATTAAATAATGCTGTAAATAAACAATAAAAAAAGAGGCAAATTCCTAAAGAAAAAATAAATAAATAAATAAGTGGCATAATAAAGGTTAAAACCAAAAAAAGTAAACCGGTTTAAGTAAAACACAAAATCAAATTAAAAGAAAATCAAAACATCTTATTCTCAACAATCTTATCCGTTATACGGTTATACTTAGGAGTTAATTAATAATATAATCATTTAATTACAATGTTAAAATGCTTTTGTTATTGAATTAAATAAAACTCTAATTTTCCACCGAGCAATTAACTTAAACAACGGAGACGAAAAAGTCTCCGAGGAAATATACCAAATGAATTACACTACTTAAGAAAAAAAATAAAATATGAAAAACGTATTTAGTTGGCCAATGACCCAAAAAATGATTTAATTACTTCATACTTTTAATAAAATTAACTTTAAACAAACCAAAAATGACGTGGGCTATTACTTAATGTAATGTGAATTATCATTAGTGTTTATTTTTTATTTTTTAGTTTATCGGGGTCGACAGGAAACGTATTAGTAAATGGAGAGCATAGGAATATTCGCACTTTCCGCAAAATGTCCAGATACATAATGCAACAAGACATCCTGCAGCCTCTACTTTCCACCAAAGAGCTAATGATGATGGCTGCAGATCTCAAATTGGGACCAGACAAATCCAAAACATACAAACAGACTGTGGTATGACCTTTTTATTTCAATTTTCACACGGATTAATTAACTAACTGCAACGCGAAAATACTGCGTAATAATTAATAGTATTATTTCTTCATGGTTTGCACGCAATGACAATTACCAAAAGGTTTTTTTTTTAACTTATTTTCAATAAGTTTGCAAGAGTGTTACTAATTGTACACCGAAATCGATTAACTATTCTATTAAGTAATTATTTGTTTTTGACTTTCATTGCAGATAAATGAAATATTGGAATTGCTGTGTTTGAAAAAAGCTGCTGACACAAGAACTGAGTTGTTATCTGGCGGCGAAAAGAAGAGACTTTCGATTGCGCTCGAATTAATTAATAATCCGCCAGTTTTGTTCCTTGATGAACCCACTACGTAAGTTTCTCTTTTTACTTTACTGATGCTTAACATATTAAATGTTTAGTCGATTCTTTAAAAAAAAACCGTGATTTTGACTGGTGTCAATTTATTTTAGTTTCTTGAAGATTGATTAATTATTTTTTTTAGTAACATTATAAAATTAAAATGAATTTTTTAGGAGAAAAAAAACATTAATTAACTATTTTTAATGTCATTTAATTGAAAAGTGGAAAATTCCATCATTTATATTTGAGAAAACTTGTTACGAATATGTTAATAACATTGATCTTAATTAAAAAGTAATTAAAAGCGAAAAAATCTTCATTAGTCATTACGGAACTATTATTGTGTCAAATTGGCGTTGCAGTAACGATAACAAAATTAGGTGTAATAGCGGTTTAATTGCAAATAATGCTACTTATTAATTATTTCAGGTTTTTATTATGAACTTGCTAGTTAATTTGGGAATTTCATCATTTTTTTTTAAATGTTTTTAAGAAGGAAACTTTTAATCAAACTTTTTAGATTTTCAGCAAATTAATTGAAATAATTGTAAGTCTTTATGATTTCATCAAATGAAATTATCGAATTTAATTAATGAAAAAACATTGTTCACGTAAAAAATAGTAATTTTATTTTTTATATCAATTATTTCATTAACAATCTGAGTTTTGAAATTAAATTACTGTATTATCTTTCTAGTAATTAAAAATATGAAATTTAATATTCCATAATATAGTTTTGTTTTATATTAAATTCATTTTATTGTCGTTTCTTCCTACAATTTTATTGCTTTTATTTATTGCGTAAAACAATATTTTCCGTCATAACTTTAACTTTTCGATTTAAAAACTGTAAAAGTCGTTGAAAAGTATTACGAAACATAGGAAACAATAAAATATATACGCAAGTGTATTATTTAACCAAAAAACAACCAAAAAAATATGTCGTTAATAAAATTTTAATATTCTAAAAATTGCCATTTATATTTTTTCAGAGGTTTAGATGATATGGCAAGCCACCACTGTATAAAACTTCTAAAAACATTAGCAGAAGGCGGACGAACGATAATTTGTTCGATTCACACACCAAGTGCAAAACTTTTTTCAATGTTCGACAATGTTTACGTCTTAAGCAATGGATACTGTGCTTATCAGGGATATGGACCGGACGTTGTCCAGTACTTAAAAAATCTTGGTCTGTTATGCCCTAAACATTTCAATCCAGCAGATTTCAGTGAGTGTATTTATTTTTATTATATATTTTGAATTTTATGCAATTAATTTTGTTTATTTAAAAATAGTAATCGAAGTGTGTAATGGTGATTACGGCGACTTCACGCAAACATTAGTTTTGGAGGCCGATAATGGCCGCAGTATTGGATACTACAAGAGAAGCATTTTGAATGAGAATTGCAAAAACGGGATTGTTAATAATTTGCCAGTTGTTATCACCGATAACCCTTATAGAGAAACAACCCGACACAAAGCATTAGAACGATCTACATTTTTTATGCAAATGAAAATTCTCTTATTTAGAATGTGGCTTCAAATGCTACGAGACAAAGTAAGATTTCGTTTTTAGATTTTTGGGATATTTTTTTTATTATTTTTCTATTTGTTTTTAGTCATATTTAATGCTACGGTTTTTCATGAACATAGCCATTGCTCTGGTCATTGGAAATCTGTTCTTCGGTATGGGAAAAGACGGGTCGAAAACTATTTTTGTCTTTGGATTTTACTACACTTGCATTATTTTGTACTTATATATTCCAATGATGCCTGTTTTATTATCTTGTAAGTACTTTATTTTTCCTAATTTTCAATATTCTTTTGCTTTACGTGATTTTTTACATTCTGCCTAAATAAATTTAATGTTTTTTTTATTTTAAAAATAAACAATAAAAGATTTCAAGTGTTGAGTAATTGCATATTATTTAAATTTGGCTTATGGTAATTACACGAAGAGCCCATAATATGAATCACTGAAAATTTTCCGTTATAAATACATATACAACAACAAAAAACAACAGTAATTACTGCATTATTTAGGTCGAATACTTTTTTTTATTTTTCGAATGGCAATGAAATTTTGTCAATTAAAGCCTTGCTCTGAGTATTATTTCAAAAACATATTTTTTAAATTTTCGGATTCTATCTTTTTTAATGAGTTTTTGATTAATTTTTTTGTAATAAAAAAATTTGGGCTGCAACAACCTTAAAATTTATAAATGTTAATTACCAGGAGAAAACGTTTCAAGACAACAATATCGATGACATTTTAAAATAAACATATAAAATAGCAATAAACCATTAAATAACTCATTAACAAAATAAATTTGCTGTTTATATGGACAATATTTCATCAGTTAAAAATTTACGACAAAATAAATAACTAAATCATGAAAATCAATGTGCAATAAATAATTAAATTTCAGTCCCAACGGAAATCCAAATGCTGAAACGTGAAACTTTCAACAAATGGTATCAATTGACACCGTATTTCATAGCGCAGACAATATCAACCCTCCCGATGACTCTTCTGCTCGGTGTGATTTACTTGCCCATAGTGTTTGTCTTAACAGACCAACCAATGGAAATTGACCGAATGGCTCAGTTTTACTTGATCTGCATGCTAACCGCACTGGTATCGGAAAGTTTAGGTCTTTTAATTTCTTCACATTTGAACGTTGTGGTACGACAATAAAAAAAACTTGAAGCCAAAAATTGCAAAACTAATTTATGTCACGCATTTGCAGAATTCCATGTTCTTGGGTCCTGTTTTGGCCGTCCCATTGATGCTGCTGGCAGTTTACGGAATGGGTTACGGAATAGAAAACGAAATACCTCCGCTGATGCAAATCCTAATGCACTGCAGTTTCCTAAGATACTCGCTGGAAGGTCTGATGGCATCCATGTCGTACAATCGGGAAATGCTCCCTTGTCCTGAAAACGAGGAGATTTGCTGGTTCCGGAATTTCGATGAGTTCTCCGTGTTTATTGGAGTGCCCAACGATAAATTCTGGATCGATGTGGCGGCTTTGGCGATAATGTTTCTGGTCTTCAGATTCGTGTGCTTCTTTATGCTGAAACAAAGATTGAGACCGAACAAAATGTTCAGAATGTTGAAGTTCCTTATGCGGTCTACGATGATGCAGTTAAATTCGGCGATCTAAATGATTTTGTACATTTTAAATTTACTTACTCTAATATAAATCTTGAACTGTCTTTGTGTCGGGTCGAATGCACTTATTTACACAAACAATGTCACTTAATTATAAATTAATTCTTATTTATTTTTAATGGCTTTAGAAACGCCAAAGCTTTAGGAAATATGGTCAATTTTGTATATATTATAATTTGCAATTTTCTGTAATGTAACATCTCATTCTAAAAATATAGATTTTTTTTTGTATTTTATTACCTTGTTTGTTGGAAAAGTTTAGTTTACTGTATATAACTTTATAAACTATATAAAATTAGTGGTGAAATCATTTCTCAACATCCCAACATAAAACACTTTATTACTAAT
The DNA here is from genome assembly GCA_030556065.1 of Holobus sp. GC000080. Lineage (NCBI taxonomy): Eukaryota > Metazoa > Arthropoda > Insecta > Coleoptera > Staphylinidae > Holobus > Holobus sp. GC000080. The sequence goes on from JASKGO010004755.1 coordinate 21,458, forward strand.
TTAAAATTTAACTGCTAAAAAAAATATAAAAAGTCAATGAACTGCAAAATTTCCTAGTTCATACTTTTAAAAATTTTATACTGGTATTATTGATGTTAATCATTGAAATATTATCTAAACTGGAGAAAACTTTAGAAATTAGAACAATACAAAATTCAATAAATAACTAATAAATCTTTTTTTTTTTAAGAAATGAAGAAGTATTTTGCATTGTTCATTGGAACAAATGTAGAAAATCCTTCCGAATATGAACAATAAATGCATTGATTATAACTGTTTATACAAAAGCTTATACATAAGTAAGCAAAAAAATTTATGCCAACACGACAATAATCAGAATAAAGAATTATCTAAAGAATTGCCATTACTAAGAAGCATGCTTGTTTGTTATTAAATTATCTAAATTTATAAAATAACATATAATATTCGATACACTTACCACATTGATTATAATTATTGTTCCAATTAAGTTGAAGTAATCGCTAAATTTGAAACAACTTAAGTTCAAGTACAAAGCACATTTAAATAATAATTGCCTATCGATAAACAATTTAAACCGCAATTTTATATCGCACTAACTGCTACCTACTTTTTTTATGTGAAAAACGCGAAGCACGAATATTGTTTATTTATTTATAAATGAACATATTCACCAACGACGGCAACCCACCGTACTCTAGGTGCCGCCATTTTGACCTGGAGGCCAACCGAAAAACATGAGACTTTTTACATCTATTTATTTAAAATACATTTAATATTTTTAATAAAAGAATATATTTTTCCAATACATTTTTAAGAATTGGTCGGAAAACCATTTTTCAATATCTATTTTGCAAAAACAAATTAGAAAAAATTGATTATTCTCATTACTTTGTAAAGGAGAAGATAATTCAAATATTTACCATCTTTTAAACTATATTTTAAATGGTGTTCTCGTTTGTAAGACCTAACTAAAGTAATAAATTCACCATGTGAAAATAATAAATAAATTTGAAAATTTAATTTTTTTGTAATTTTATTATAATTTCCATAATTAACAAACTGAATTTGCAAAACAAAAATAAACAATTAGAAATTAACTTGTTGCCTGAAGTGCTTTTGGAATTTATTTGCTTTCACACCCAATTTGGTATAATATTTGGACTGCATTCTTTTTAAATAATGCACATCCCTAGCGGTCCTAAAAAATACAATATTTAAAATAAATGATTTAAATAAAATCAAAGAAAAATAATAATTTACCTAGCAGCCACTTCTTGTTGAGCAGGAGTCCAACCCAAAGCTCTGTAACTGGACAAAACTTTGTGCAACTTCTTGGAACTTTTACTACTGACCAAAGCAGTTGTTCTGTTTGGATCTATGCTTTGCTTGTAGTATCTCATTAAACTTCTGTGCCCAATAACAGCTCCAGAAGGCAACACCAGCTCATACTCATTACCATCCAAGTCATTACTTTTATTTTCCACCTAATAAAACCAAATAAGAATAATTTCTTTAATTAATTAATAAACTTACTTCTTCATCAGGATTGACATTAGCTTCTTGTGCATCTGGATAGGAAGAAGAATAGTCATAGAAATCAGTGTATTCAGCCAGAGCTACTCCTTCATGCAAAACCTTGCAGTGTCCTTTGTCCAACATATGTGACCTGGCTGCTTCAGCAGTATGATAAGTCTTCCCCTTTTCATTACACCAAAGACACATGAATTCCTGATCAATCTTCTGAGCCAAATACTCAATGAATCCTCTTATATCAATGCAATATTCAACATCAGGAATGAAAAATGTATGCCTTACAGACATATGCTTCAAGTTTTTCATGAAACTCTTGCTGTGGTGCTTGCAAAACAAACATTGGCGGATATCAACATCCAAATCTTCATCATCCCATTCATCAGAGTCAACTTCTTCAACTTCAGAGTCAGTTTCACAAGACATTGCTTCATCAACACTTTCAGGTACTTGTGTTTCAACCACCTGACTACTTTCAACATCAACAGATGGTTTTTCTTGATAATTGCATTCATTTTCTTTATGCTTTTTGGAATTTAAGTGATTACTGAATGCATTTTCATTAGAGAAAGACTTCTGACAATACTTGCAGTATTTACTGGTGCTTTGAGTTTGTAAAGCTTCGTTTCCTTGGTGGCTCAGAACACGACGCTGAAATTCCTCACTGGTCACAGGAGGCAAGTCTGCTACTTTCCTTTTTAGATTGTAACGATGCCAATCGGTTTTGTAGTGCATTCTTTGTACTTCCCCATCTTTAAAAGCAACTCTGCAACAAATACAAGTGAAGTCCATCATATTTGCAATCACTGGAGTTTCGTTCATGGCTATTTAATAATTATTAATAATTTCACAATGTTTTTTAAGATTTTTCTTCTGATGAAGAAGAAAACATGCGTTTTAAATTTGAGGTTAGAATTGAATTTGAAATTTAATTGTATGTAACCCACAATACAGCCGTTCAGATTCAAATTATTTTCGAAATATTTTAATTAAAATATTGAAACAATTACTTATTTTGTACTTGAACTTCTAGTTATTATAACGCCATTAAAAACTTTAAATTTTACTATGTTAAAATAGGAAAAAGTCATTAAATATTTTGCATTGATTGATGATTAAAAGTTTTATTGCTGATTTTCTGCAAATATTTGCATAAACATAAACCTTAGTTGTCAGCAATTAAAGAAGCAAAAACATAATTGAAATAATTAGTTAATTATAGATATGGGCAATACGTTTCGCACGTTTTAGCAAATAAGAAAATTAATCCGGGAACGCGTGTGAATTGCAATCAATTTCAAGGATAAAGTTTTGCGCTTTAAGGAACGCATTTTTGCAATAATATAATAATGGTACGATACTCGGAGTGAAATCCTTTTGTGTTAATTAATCATAATCGAGATTGTGTTTACGGAAAAGCGACTTACACTGTTTTAACGGTCAATTAAGATAGCGCGAAGCGCCATTGAGAGTGGTTTTTTTTTAAGTCGACGTTAATAATATTGAATTTCTAAGTTCTAAGTTAAATGATGGACGGAAAAAATCCATTTGGTTTATTGCGCATTTGTTGCTTTTAAGAAGAAACTAGTTTTTACGAAGATCGAAAACTACTTAAAAATCCTTTGCAGAAACCTGATAGACAAATAATAATGAGCCGAAATCGTGACCTGTTCTAGTACATTACAACAGTCATAATAAATGATTTAATTTTTTTTTTCTTTAGTCTTTCCTGTTAAAAAACATGATCGTAAAATAATTGTTTATTGTTGCCACTTTTTTTATTGGTTTTTAGTACTTGTGATTGAAAAAAAAATCTTGCAATGTTACATCTACTGTGTACTGCAATATTTATAAAGCGCTGAAATTAAAATTTGCTTTATTTCAATTGTTAAAAATTTCTTAAAAGTTTCAATTTGGAAAAGCAAAATCTAATCGAATTGTTTGTAGGATTTGCAAGTGACGTAATTTAGAAATTAAAGAAGACATTACAGTAAAAATTGCAAAACAAAAATTGCTTTGATCAATGACTAATGTTTAAACTTTTAAAAACAATGAATTGACTCGTGAAATTCCTCAAATAGCTGAAAAAATATATGTAAAATTATTAAAAGAATAGCAAAAACAATAAACAAAACACGGTATATTGAAATTACTAAAACAATAATTAATATTCATAACTTATCAGCTATAAGAAATATAAAATTCATTAATTAATATCAATTGGAATTCTTAATTTCATCACGTTCAATAAAACTTTTAATGAGTACAAAAATATAAATCAACAGCGGAAAATTTATTGATATCCTGGTGAAAATCTAAACAGAATGATAAAAATAAAACGGTGAATTTTAAATTTCAACAATTTTCAATTAGTTTAATTATATTATCATTCGAAAAGAATGTGTTATTAAATACATTTAGAGGTTTTTAATAATTTGCAGAATCTTTAATTTTTTAGCTATTCCAATAATGATGTAATTCTAGAAAGAAAACAGAAATTCTGTATTTTTCTACTGCAAAACAAAACAAAGAAGCAAACCAAACAGAACCTCAAGCATTGATATTGACTACAAAAATACAGAAAGAAATAATAAATCTTTAATTTAAACTACAAAAAAGGAGTTTTGTCTTGTCATAATAATTAATTAAACTAAAACACAAATGATTTTTTAACAAAAAATATATTGTTTATTTAGTTTTTCTTCCTTTATTAGCAAATATATTTCTTAATTTGCAGTTAATAGTAAAAAACAACGAAAGTTCTTTCATATAAAGCAAACTTTTATAACTCTTTTAGCAAAACAAAAAACATAAATGAAAAAGAATAGGTAATTTTATTAATAAAAACCGTCAAAATAACTAATAAATTAGGTACTTTATTCGTTCGAAAACTGCTTATTGTATTAGGATAAGGATAAAGAACAGTTTTGTGAATTAATTAAGACAATAAATTAGACAAGCAAAAAATAGTAATATTACAAAAAAGCTGTAATAGCTTAATTAAATCAATTAAAAAAATAGAGAATAATGGTACAATCAAGAAATTGGTGGATTAATTATTATTTTATCGAAATTAAAAATTAATCAAGTGACTAAAAAAACGATAATTTAAAACTAATAAAATCGTTAAAACAATCAGTTATTGTTTTAGTTTTTATTGCTAATAGCTTACAGGTTTGAAAAATTAAAAGCAAAAACTTTGTAATAAAGGGGGTTACCGAAATACTGCGAAAATTCAAGAAAAATTAAACGGGACATTTTTTTCATAAAAGAAGTTCCAAATTTAATAAATATTTTTATATCTCTATTAATTAAAAAAAAAAAGTTCTGTAAAAATTGGCAATGATAATAATTGTTGCTTAGTTAATTAAAATTTAATTTAATATAAAAAATAATCATTTATAGTAGCGAATAGCTTAATAACTGCCGCATTAAGCTTCAGGTATATAATTATTTAAGACTTTTAACAGATATTAAATAAAAATAAACTATAATTTAACCAAAAAACATGGTATTAATTGCTTCCTTTAAAAATTAAATTAATAAATATTGAAAATTTAAAAGTGAAAAAGATCCTGTAGAAACTTTTCAGCTAGTCGATAATAATTTTTCTAATAATAACCAATACATCTCTTATCGTTATTTAATTTGTGCAGTAATTAGTCAGTGAAAGGAAGAACGACCATGAATATTATAAAATTATATAATTTTTTTCTCTTTTATAATCGCAATATCATTCCGGCTTCGTATTGTTTTTGTTTTGTTCAATTTTTTTCCAAAGCTTTTTTTTTTTTGCTTCAGCTTGTTTATAAATAACACCTGAGTTGTTGCTTTTTTTTTGTGGATCATCATTAGCGATATTAATTAACGCGGTGCGTGCGAACCGACCGTATAATTAATTACACTTTAATTAATATTAATACTGCTGGTACTGTACATATTTTGTACTCCCTGTTATTATTATTGGCGCGCTCTTCAAGCAAAATGTAAAATTGCGGTAGAAGCAACTATATAAAAGTAGTAGTACCTAAGACAAGTAGGTATAACTAATATAAAAGACAACTGATTCTATTGAACTTGTTCATTCGTTTTGCAAGTTTGCTTATTGAAACATGTTTCGCGAAACTTTTCCAACTTTTGGCCGTTTCGTTAGTGTTCTCTTATTTGGATGCTGCTTAGTGATTGGGTTCTGTGAAGCCATCCAGAATCCTTATTGTGCTTTGGGGTGCGATTTCGGTACTGGAAATAATTATCTGCATACTGTTTGCAATCGAGATTACATAGTACGTACTCATTAATTATCTTTTGTTTTTGTTTTTTATGTTTGATTTTTTTAAGTTAATTTACATAACGATATTTTCTGATAGTGTTTTTATTACAAATTGCTTCTACTTTTCATTAAATCAATAAAAATTTTCAATTGCAAATGATTTTTTTTTATATTAAGTTAAATATATTAATAACTATAAAATCTAATATAATAACAAGTTTTTAATCTAAATATTTATCCGTAGCTTAAAATTATTTATTGCTTTTTGTTGAGTTTATCCCTGAGTAAAATTATTTTAAAGTAATTACTTCTGATTAAAAGCTGATTTGTTTAAAGCTTTAAAATACGATATGACTAATCAGCACAAATTAAGATAAGATTTTATTAGTACAAAAAAAAAACTACTAAAATCAAATAACAATTAGCAAAACAAACCTTTCAATAAAAAAAAGCAATAAATTTGAAGTTAATTTATTCAATGATTTTAAACATTTTTTTTTTCTTACAAAGCCAATGAAAAACCTTTAAAATTTTTGATTTAACGATTTTAAAACATTAAAATGAATCAAAATAAATAAACAGTAATTAACTGACTTACTTTCAGAAATGTGGTCCCGATGAATCCTGCGGTCCTGATTTCCAGCAAGTTGATTTAGATGACAACCTGCGCCAATACGTTTTGGATCTTCACAATGAGCTCCGGAATAAAGTGGCTGCCGGTAACGAATTCAGAGGCGGCCACCAACCATCGGCCAAAAAAATGCTCACCTTGGTAACAAATTAACTAATAAAGCAATAAATACCGGTTTACCCAAAAATATTTCATAGAAACGTTCGAAAAATTGATTTGCTTTGTTTTTTTGCGTTTTGCAGAGATACAACAAAGAGCTGGAATTCATCGCTCAATGTTGGGCCAACACATGCAAAGGAAATCCTTTGGTGCACGACACTTGCAGAGCAACCAGTAAGTTTACTTATTAATTATTATTATTATTAATTATTAATATGCTTCAAATTTATTATAAATTTTTGTAAAAAAAATTTTTTTTTGAGATTTTAAAAACAATGAAACAATTCAAAATTTAAATTATTAAAACTTTTCGTTGTTAATATTATCATAAAACTTCCGAAAAGTTAAAAATACTTAAAAATAACAAGAAACTTGAATGTCAAATTTGCGGAATTTTTAGGTAAAAAAGTAGATCAATAAAAGAGCAAAACACAACATTAAAAACTAGTATAAAAGACGTTCGAAAAATCCAATTAATTAATTTAAAAATATTTTAAAACAATTAATTCAAGTTCAATATATTAATGAAGTAAGAACAGAAATTAATGGAAAACAAAACAAGTAATATTTTTTTGGTAAAAGGCCAACATGAACACATCGGCCAAAACTTGGGCTTCTTCAACAGCAGCAACAGCAACTTCAACATCCGAGACTCCATCAAAAAGCTGGTGTTGAGTTGGTACGACGAAGTTCAAATATTCAAACGCGAATGGGTCAATAACACCCAAAACAGGTAACGCGAAACCACAAAAACCAACCTACTTAACTAACTAACAAACAAAAAAACAATTCCAGAGGTCCAGGAGTGAAAGTAGGACACTACACGCAAATGTTATGGGCCGACACGGACTCTTTGGGATGCGCCCTAACTTACTACTCAACCCCCAATCCGAATGCAGCAATCGAACAAAAGAGCGAAGTAATTTACCACCCAGTCTATGGCGAAATTCTAGTTTTGCCTCCGAAATTGAACAAAAAATGGCACCACTTGCTATTGGTGTGCAATTATGGCCCTGGCGGCAACTACTTAGGAGCTCCAATTTACGATGAGGGTGTTCCCTGTTCAGAATGCCCCTCAGATAAACCGTGCTCAAAGTACTCGGCTCTCTGTGGCGAGAGACACAACGTGCGAAAATCGCCGGATCCTTTCGTTTCCATCTTCGATATTTAGACGTCTAGCAAATGGCATAGATGTTTGCGCCGAACCGGATGGGCGGCGACCACTTATCCTGTGTTTTTTCTTCGAAACTTCCGCTACTGCCCGACCAACTCAAGTCCGCTAATTCATCATCCAGGCTGCTGTCCGCAATAGAAACAGTTTCTGAAATTTTACGTAAATTTTTAAATTACATTGCTGTCGGAGAGCGAAAATCAATCAGAACGAACTCTGGAAATGATTTCTCCAAAAATGAAATTAATTAATTAATTCGTGTTTTTTGCGTTAATGAATTATCAAATGAGGTTTTTGTGCAGCCAGTGAGTTCCGTATATTAAAAATAATTGTTTGTATATTATATATATAGTATATATATGCGCAAAGTCTACACTTTTCTTCAATTATTATTATTATTATTATTATTCATATAATTATTTTGTTGATTAATTAGTTACGATTGCAAGTTTCTATTAATAAACTTTAACATCACTCTTATCACCTATCGTTATACCAGAAAAATTAATCGAAAACAAAAGGAAAATGCACTTAATAATATTAAACACTTTTTTTCTTTTTGACAAGTTATTATTAATTAGCAAATTAGCAATTGCAGTAAATTTAATTAAATGGAAATTATACGATTTCCTCATTATCATATTATTAAAAAGATTGTTCTTTTTTGTTAATTTAAGAAACCAAATTGGTTTAAATAATTATTATTTGTATTCGTTGTTTCATTCATTTCATTTTACCCAATGATAAAAAAAATACCGCAATAAATAGTGTTTTAAATTAATTAAGTGCACCCACCTTGCGTAATTTATATCATAATGCTAATCTAAATTATAAATTTAAAACAAAAAACCCAATTCTAAATCAGAGAAAAAAAGACATATCTCAGGATTGCCAACAGTTTGGTTTTTCATTTTTCTGTTTTCTTGTGAATACCCAAACAAAAACAGAAGAAGAAAAAATTACAAGCATTTCACACCGATTCTAATCCTATCACAAGACCATAAACATACAATCCTTTCTTACTTGATTAAAGCACATCATTAATGGTTTTTCCTTCCATAAACATATCTTGCCTTAAATATTTTCGCTTAAGAAAAAATAAAATTTTAATATAGAAATATAATAAGTGGTAGTTAATTTATATAAAAAAAGAAAAGTGATAAATACGCAAAGTACGACTTAAACTTTAGTATAATCAAATTAAGCATATAAACTTGTAAAAGCTTCCTTATCTTCGCTTTTTAATCGGTTTTATGCTTTGAATGCTTTTTAAATCTCACTCGACTACTCTACTTTAAGGGTTCACTATTAACGTACAAAAGATCGATTGGGGATCACTATTTTTTTTTTATCGATAATTGGTATTGATATCGATAAATTCTACGATTGGAACACAAAAAGAAATTGTTCAATCGTATTAATAACACGACTTTTAAGGGATGTTTTTTTATGTGGCGGTTTTGGAGTTTGTTTTTGCTTTGTTCTCGCAAGAAATGTCTGTTTTTCCTGCCAATTTTTTAATACTATTATTAATTTAATAAAAATTGGTTCAAAAACCAAAACTAAGCTATCTTTTTATAAATATTATTTTATCTCACAATATGCAAAATATTTAGAATCTAATAAATGAAAAAAATTAATTTTGTAGTTATTTTATCAATCATTAAAAAATGCATTAAAATTGAGATTACATTGTTAATGCAAAATTTGGGAAATTAGTAATTCAAAAATAAGAGAAAATATTTAAGTTCCAATCCAATTAAAAAAAGGAACAATTAGTTAAAGTACTAAATAAATAAAAACAAACCACAAAACAGACACTTGAAAAAACCCTCCCCCAATTCGAAAAAAAGTAAATGATGTAGAACGCGTTCAGTCTTTAAGGTAAGCCACACTACGAAATCATTTCGTTCCAGTTCGAATTGTCGTTATTTGAAGAATTGCTGCTGGACGATGAAGACACTGGAAACAGAACGAGATCTGGTCTAGCGAAGAAGAGCACTTTCAATTTTCATCCGCAATTACTGTTCTCTCATACCAAAAAAATGCTCGTATCTTAATAATTAATGCAAAGAGTGGAAGAGGCCGCAACAAATCCTAACAAATTTTCTAACGGCATCCAAATCTTCACTCACACAGCAATAAAAAAAATAAAACGTACACTCACACAACAACAACACACATCTAATAATAATAATATAATATATCAATGAACAACTCGAGCGACGAGCGTAGCGTTAAGAATTTGTGTGTATCATGAGAGAGTGCGTCGATTGCCGCGACGCCTTTTTGGCCGCTTTCTTTCCGGCGCGACGGTTCGATAAACCGGAGAAGGGGTGTGAACGACATTACCTGAGCTGTTTGTCAGACGGTCCTTGGGGCCCCACACGCGAATCGTGCAATCGTCCGACACCGAGACCAGCATGTGCGGGTACACCGGGTTCCAGCTGACGCAGTTCACGGTGCGCGTGTGGCCCGCCAGCGTCGCCAACGGCATCTCGTTCCGTATGTGCCAAATGTACACCTGAAAAACAACAAAACAATTTGCATACGAAAAAAAAAACAGAGAGGTTTTTACGTGGGTGTCCTCGCTTCCGCTAGCAATGAAGTCCTGATTGGCACCACCGAAAGTCGAATGGATCGTAAAGTGGCCCTGCGTGACGCCTTGAAACCGACGCACCAGGCACTTGTCCTTTAGATCCCATAAATGCACCCCTTGCGTGGCCACATTCAGCAATGCCAGGCGGTCCTTTTTGTCCACCGTGAACGCCATTATTGGGTTCTCTTCTTGCAGACTAGAAACGAGATAAGCACACGAAACAGCTAATATTTTCGCATTTTAGAAGGATGAATGCATACATGTGTTGGTCACTGCTCTCCTCCAGGACGTAACTTTTGATTCTGTGATGTGTGTCGGAGGCCAGGACACTTTTGCCGTCGCTGCGGCACCACAAACAGTTTACTCGAACGCATTCCATGGTCTCCAGGACACTGCCTTCCAAATCGAATTGGTAAAAGTGGCCGCGGATACCGCCCAACTGTTAATTTATAAAAATATAATTGTAGGGATAGAAATATTAAATTTGCAAAATAATATTACTTATTATAAAATAATGGTTTCTTACCACAAATTTGTCCCCGTCCTTATGCCATGAGCAACAAGTGAGGACATCGTCTTGTGATTGAGTGATTTTTTGATTTTCCAGAGTCTCCAAGTTCCACAGAAGAACCTCCGGGCTTTCCTCCGAACCGCAAACTATTAGGTACTTGGAATCAGGACTCCAAGAAAGGTAAGCCGCCCCTGAAAAATGCAACTGTTATTTTTAGGTAAATAAATTTAATTTCTTATACCGTATGAGTGTCCATCCAAGGTAGACTTTAATGAAAGAGTACAACTGTCAGGATTTACGTCCCAAATGAAGACATTTGCATCTTTCGAGCCAGTGGCTAATTTTTTGCCATCGGGCGAAAACTGGCAGAACCATACTTCATCACAATGGTCATTTAAAATCTGCAAATTTAAAATTCACATGTTGGAAGAATTCAGCATAAAAAATTTTCTTGTAAAAACCAATAAACTTAGAAGTTCTTAGAAAAAAACTGCTTAGATTATTTTCAAAATAAAAGGCTTAAATAGCATTTTAGCAATTAAAAAAACAAAATGGAAAATTACCTGAATTGTATGGGTAGGAAACAAATCTTTGCTACAGGTGTGGTCAACCAACAAAGTGGTATTGTCCAAGTCCAAAGCTTGCGTTGTGTTGTGATGTTGGCAACGCACAGTTTGAAATTCTAATGCTTGATTGAGCAACACATGTAATCTACTAGGAGGCAGCATAATGTTTGGCGGCAAGTAAGCCTGAAGTTTGTCCATGAGAGTACTCCGTGATTTGTGGCCTTTGCCTTCCCTGAATCACAAACAACAAGCATAAAACAACTAAAACATTAATTAATATTTACCAATTTGTACGTGTTAGTAATTCTTGAGTACTAGAACACATCATATAACTAGAAAGTTGATGAACACGTGTGGTGTTATGCTGGAGAGGCGTTAGTTCATTGCGAAGAACATGCAATGCGTCCAACACTCTGCCATCCTCCAAGAACTCCAAATATTTCTGCTCCAGCAACAAGAATTTCATTTCCTGTTTTGAAGTAAATAAAAGTTAAGCATTGCAAAATTAAAACATAAAGCAAGGATTACCACAAGACTCTGGGAATGACCTAAAAGAGGTTTAAGTTCCTGCAAGTCATGGTCTGCTTTGCTCCAGTCTCCATCCATGATATGAGTACGAAACTTGGCTGCAGCAGGATGGTCCAATCTACATCCAGATTCAGACATCAGGGAATCAGCAGTGCGACTGCAAAAAACAACAGCACATTACAGTTACAATTGAAACCTTGTTTCTTTCTTTGTTACCTGAGTCCTTCATTCTTGAGGTACTGTCCAATTAAGCGAATGATGTCCTGATTGTACTTGGAATCTGAAGCAATGAGGGTATCAGAGCCATTGTCCTCTGTGACAGGCTGCTCTTTGTGTCCGTTCTCGGAGGCTCCGTTGCTGGTGGAGGCCCCATTTTGCACGCACCCGTTGCTCGTCATATTGTCACTGGTACTGTCTATACGGGACTTCTTGCGAGGCGGAGAACCACCTTCGCCCCCCTCGTAAACGCCAGCAGAGGCCAGAATTATTTTTAAGATTCGCTCGGTATCCTTTCAACTCGGGATCGTTGGTGGCGGCGGTGACGACGTTAAAAACGGAAACGATGATTAAGAGGCGCGCGATCTAAATACAGCAGCTGAATGGAACGGCCGCTCGCTGCTCGGACGGATCGTAATTCGAAGCGAAGAAATAAAAACAAATCATTTATTCATTACGTCACACGCACACACACACACTATCTGCAAAATGCAATCAATGCGCTGCTGCTGCTGTGAGTACTAATAGGTACCGAAAACAGTCCTTCTGGCCCTACCTAAACGCACCTCGTCTCGCCAAAAAACGCGTCTTGCTTTAATGCATAATTTACGGGACGCTTCTTGTGCCACGGGACCTTTTCTTCCTTCCTTCACACACTCAACACAACAAAGATCAGCTGAAGTTGCTACGGAACAGCTGTGTGTTGACCTCGGCACCTTTTGTTCGTCGTTTCTCCAGCGCGTGCATGCGCATTTCCTCTTTTTCTAGTTCTTTCAGACCTATCTATTGGTGAACATTAAGTTACTACTTCTGTACGCGCTAATTTTAAATATTTAATAGAAACCTTTGTTTAAGACTTAAGTAATTGTTCATAAAAGCAATTACTTCTTTGTGTACAGCCAATTAAAGTAGTATATGAAAATCCTTGATGGCCGCCACATGTTACAGCCAATCAGAACTGAATTTGCTTTAGTCGCTATGGAAACTAAATAAATTAAAAAAAAGCATACCGAGTGTATCACAAACATTAGAAAAATACACTGAAATTGCATCTAAACCAATATATTTTTTAAATTTAAACAGTCCTTTATTTTATATTGTTACTAACCAAAAATACACTTTCATCAATTCCATAAGAACTAGTTAATTAATTAACTAATGTTAAAATTTAATACAAGTCAAAGGTTCGTTACATATGACTTGAAACAATAACAATAAATACAGCAATAATTGTATTTATAAAAAGTAAAATCGTTAAAAATCGGTGTAGAAAGTAAAGAATACTTTTAAGAAAATTAAATCACAAAAATACTGACTCCAAAAATGCAACTAACTAAAATTTAACTATTAACTTTTAATCAATACATTTTCCATTATCAATTCCTCGTCATCCTGCTTGCTAACTTCTTGCCCTTTAACAGGATTCTGCGTGTAAATAAACACAGCACACAAAACGGTGACCATAGATAAAACAGTGTTGAGATAAATAGGAATATCGAAGAGCAAGTAGCACAAAATGGCCGTAAGTACTAATTCCAAAGCGCTGGCAAATGTTTTAACAATACTGTTCAGTTGTTTCAAGAAGAAACTGGTAATTATGCCCACAATGGCATTGTTTATCATTATAAGTAAAACTTTGTGGTTGAAAATGTACGACAAACTTTCGTAAGAGAATGCTTCGAATAAATTACCGTTCAGTAAAAGTATCGCCGAATTGCAAGCGATCGAATCTAAATACATGAAAACATTTTGTACATACATATTGACATTGGCTCCATCGTTTTTCAACAGGTACTCATTGTAAACACCAGCAAAACAGGAACAGCCCATTTGCAACGCAATCATTAGGGTGCTCATGCTTATCAGATCTAAACCGTAGAGTTTTCCACTGCTCGAAGTGAATTCAACGCTGTCACCGAAGGAAACTTGCTTGAACATGCAGCCAAGCGTGAGCAGAACCAAGGAAAACCATTGTTTTTTACTCAGCTTATTCTTGAAGATCAGTTGAAATAAAATTGCTGTTATGAAGATCCGAAACTGCAGTAACAAATTGTACGTTGTCGGATCGAATGCCAGTAGATTTGCGTAGGACAAATTGTTGTAGAGGCAGTACAAAAATGCCGGGATTAGATATAAAGCCAGCACGTTTTTATTGCTTTGGATGTCGCTTATTAGTCCCAAAGGGCTGTGACTGAAAATGCATATTTTTATAAATTTAAGGTTTCCCATTATGGGTTGCATTGCATGAAAAAATATAATTGTTTCCAATAGACATTTTTAAATAGAACCTAATTAATTAAAAAAAAAACCTTATTTTACTCGAGTTTTAATAAAAAATAAACTTGTTTTTTAGCTACTCTAAGAAAACTATTCTTTAGTTATAATTTATTTTAACTTATTTATTAGAAAATTCAAAGCATTCTATTTATTTCCAAAAAAATGTTTTTTCAATTTTAATAGCAAACGTCAATAAACAAAATTTTATTGTTAGAATCAGATAAAAAAAAGCTATTTACCGAGACCATAGCCAACCGTTTTACATTTAAAAAATATGTCTTTTTCTTTTCAAAAAATTAAGTAAGCTGCGTAAATTATAATAAATTAGTTAGATTCCATTTCAAAATATCTATTGGAAACAATTATTACAAAAAAAAAGTAATTATGCAGTTAAAAAAAGTATTAAAAGTTGAAAAATAAAAAATGATAAACTTAAAAAAGAAGAAACAAGAAATATGCAAAAAATAAACATAAAAATTACAAGAAAAAGAAATTTATAAAAATAATAATAAAAGAAATGAAAAAAATATACTATGATTAAAAATAAATTGAAGAAATAAAAACTGAAAAGCAATAAAAAATAAATAAAATGTGAAAAAAGAAAAGAATCGAATAGAAACAGAAAATGAAAATAAAAACTGAAAAGAGATACGGACAACTCAAATAAAGAAAAAACCTTTTCTCTAATGTTAAATGATTTTTTTTTAAGTAAATGATGATAGAATTTTTTTTGGGGGATAACTCAGGAACCAGGACATATATTCAATTTTTGCTTTTTGCAAAGGGGAATATGTTAAGCAATGTAACTCATAATGGGACACTCTGTATATCGTAAAAAACTTACTCTTTGCAATATAAGGCAACTGAAATCAGCAATTTTAACACTTCAGTCAGCAAAACCACAGTTACAACATTGTAATTGTATTGATTGTTTAGCGTTTGAGAAGAAGTAACCAAAATACCTGTAAAATAACAACATCAGCTTTACTATAATCTACATTTTCTTAAAGAAAAACTTACCATGGTTTGCAAACAATATAATATAAAGTAGAAATATCACAAAACTTGACTTAGTGGGGAACAGCTTACTAAAATAGTTCTTGGACTTCATTTTCTATTAACTTTGGCTGCTTCTAAATGCTTTTCATCCCACTACATTTTAGAATCAACATTTTTGGTAATCTAACAGAGGCTTCCAATTGCAATGTGGCATAATAAAAGTTTTATGATAAGGCTGAATTCATTGTGTATACGTTATCCTTGTAGCCGTATGATTATGAAATCATTACCCAGCAAAACTATAATGAAACAAAGCTTTAAGTGGGGCTAGCAAAAGCAAGTATGCATAGAATTTAATGAGTCATTTGCAATCGAATATTTATGTAGTTGGACAGTTTATTTCACTTACCATTAAGTGCATTAGCTTCAAGCTGCTCAGCGGATTATAGTGCGGCTTTATTGTTTGTATTGTTCATTGCTTTTTTTAAATGCACTTATTGTTTTCATATAGGATTTTTCTGTAAGAAAATTTTTTAGGTTATCTTTTAAAACGAGGAATCTGCCGCATTTTCTAAAGATTTCTTTATTAATTTTAGGTTTTCATTACTCATAAATATATCTTTAAAAAGTTCTATTTGTTCTTGCAATGCAACACCACCAGCTTATTCAATAAAATTGTTTATTATTTACCATTAGTTACAAACACAAACAAACCGCAGCAGCAGCAGATTTTTTTACAATGCCGAATTAGTTGCCTACGTTACACATCCTGCGAATCCTGCGGAAAAATACAAACTGACAGTAACTCAAATTTGACAGACCCTAGTGCAACAAACATAACCTCAAAATTTTCATGGACGTTGCTCGTTTATATGATCAAGAAAAGTTTAATTTTAATTAGTTATATTAAACGTTAATAAGTTAATTAGAAATGGAAGAACCACAAGAAGGACTAGCAGAACATTCATTACAATTAGTGAATCAATATAAAAATGCCGAGAATTTTGGCAGAGCATTTGCTCATTATCTAGTGTACCTCGAACTAAACCCAAGTGCAGATTTAAGTGAACACGAAAAGCCTTTCTCGGAAATACTCGCAACATGGTGTGTCGAAATGGAATCCCGCAACGAAATGGAGAATATTTGCAAATGTTACATGCAAGGGTTACACTATTTTCCCAACAGTATTGCAATTTTAAATAGTTTTGGAGGACATTTATTAAGGTAACATTAAAAATCCCTGATCTCAACAATTAATATGCAAAGTAATTACAGATTTAATCAGCCACAGGATGCCTTAACTAAGTTCAAGAAAGCTACACTAATTGATGCCAACCATCTACCAAGTGAGAAAAATTTAGCAAGTGCTAAAGCAGCAGTTGTAGAACAATGGCATTTCCGTATGTTAAACGATAGAGTGCGGAATTTGGGATATTTCCAAGCATTCCAGAAGCTTCTGCAAGAGAGCAACAATTTTGCTATTGACATAGGCACAGGTAGTGGAATTTTATCATTGTTAGCTTCCAAAGTTTACAATGAACGTAATTTGAAGAATTTCCAAATTGTGGCTTTTGAATTGTCAGGAACATTGGCCAATATAGCCACTGAAGTGTTCAAAGCCAATGGTTATGAGAAACATGTAACTGTTATTAACGCAGCGTCGACTTCTTTGAATAAGGTTAATTACGGAGAAACAACAAGAAAAATGGTTTTATTTACGGAAATTTTTGACACGGCTTTATTTGGCGAACATGTCCTGAGCACTTTAATACATGCCCATCAGAATCTGTTGTGTAGCAGCGAGCATTTAAATGTTATACCAGCCACTGCCGATTTGTACATTTTCGGAGCCGCTTGTCCTGCTCTTTACTTAAACAAAAAACTCCAAAAGGGCGCCATTTCAAAGCTGAAGATGCCCAGCTGTGATATTAAAGTAAATTTCGACAATTTAGAGCCGTACGATGCGTACGATATCAGCAAATGCGATTTCAAGCAAGTCACTAATCTTCACAAAGTTCTGACTGTAGATTTTAATGATGTCGACTTGTTACAAGAATTGTACTCAAATGAAAACGCAATTCCTGCATTTGACTTGCGGTTCTCTAAGGACAATCTTCTCTGTGATTGCTTTATAATCTTCTTTGATTTGAATCTTGCGCCTGATGTTTCAATCTCGACGAATCCGTTTTTGAAAGGAAATCCCTGCAAATGTTGGGAACAAGCAATAATTTACATCGAAGAGCCAATTTTGACTGCACAAGGCAGCTCCATTAATGATATTACCATATCTGTGGTTAATAATAAGCTCACTTTAAGTTTTCCCTGCAGAGAAAGTGATGACAGTTTTTTAATTGAAGAAGAATCTGTTAAATTCTTAAATGACAAGGAACTAATGCTCGCTTTGGAGCATTCTGCAGAGAAACTGCAAGTGGATAGGGAATATTCGATTTTGGATTTACACCCGGTGCCGATTTTTGGACTTTTGGCTTGTTTGAAAGTTAAAGATGCGGTCCACCTTACTACAACATCCAAACAGCGTAAGCTGGTTGAACGTTTATGCACCCTGAATAAAATTTCTGTGAAGAATATTACATTCGTTGATGATGGCAATCTGTTTGAGCACTTTTACCTGACCAACGAATGTTTTGATATAATTATTTTTAATCCTGTGCTGAAGAACGGCGTGCTCAATGAGGAATTTTACTCGAAATGTAACATTTTTCGATCGGTGCTCAATAAGAATGGATTCTTTTTGCCTACGGATGTTTCGGTAAAGTGGCAGTTGGTACAGAGTGATTATTTGGACATTTGCACCAAAGTGTCTGATGAAAATGTGATGAATTTTAATATAGCTCAATTTATTAATGAATTTTCTGTAAGTATTTGTTTCTTTGTTTTATTTTGTAAATTATTCAGTCTTTGTTTTAATTGTTTTAGGTGTTAGAAGTTTGGGACCTGAATGTAAACTTTTCCTTTAGTAAATTAAGTGAATTACAAAAAACGGCAATACAATTGATGGAAGAACAAACAAACACCGAATGCAACGTTGTTTTCAACGAAACGAATGCTGCTGAGTCTGTTAAGGCAAATTCGACTTATTATTTTTTCGAAATGGACTTTTTGGGCTTCCAGTTGTGCACAGGAACAAGTCCTACGAGTTTTCCCTCAATAGCTGCATTTGTTTTTGAAAAGCCTGTTGATGTCAACAAAAAAGAGGCCACTTTTTTTATTAAACAACATGCAGGACTTCTGAAAATATACCCCAAAGAATAAGGTAATTCTTTTATTTTTATTTTTTTATGTTTCGCCTTATTTATTATATTTTATTACAAAAAAAAACTGAATAAGTTTGTTTTTACTTATCATAAAGATTAAATTTTTGAATAATGTAAAGATAAAATAAATTCACAGTTTACTTAAAGTTGCATTTTGTGTTTCCAGAAATGAGTGCAAATGTTGTGCAACTTTTTCCGGATCGTTTAAGTGGACATGGTGTCCTGCACCCAACATGAACACCACTTTGGCATTTTTTCGCCTCTTCAACATTTTTATAACTTGTTTTTCGCCATTCCAAACATGCTGAGGGCGTTTCGTGCTCACCACTATCAAAACAGGACAAAAAACTGGCTGTTTCTTCAACAAATCAACAATAAAGTCCATGTCGAAGGTAATCCCTAGCGTATTTTTAATTCGCTCGTCGGTTGTCACTATGAATTTTCTAGGATTTGTGTTTGGAACCTCTCTAACGGACCTTGCAAGCAAACTTTTCATCGCATCGTCATTTAAATTCCTCGTAGAATTGCTTAGGAACGCATCTTTTAGTTGGTTGTAATTGACATACTCGAAATAGGAACTTTTCTTGAAACTTTCAAAGTATTTTTCGTGATGTTTAAGAAGAATGGATTTTAATTGAGTGGACGTTATGTTCGATCCGAAAATTTCATCCAATAGCACAAGTTTATCGACAAATTCCGGATAAACTATTTGGTAGATGATGGATATGGTAGCTCCCATTCCATGACCTATCAAAACGATTTTGCGCTTTTTGCAAAAATGACCGGCCACTATTTTTATGCTTATCAGAAAATCCACTATGTGGTACACGGAGGGATTAGGCAAATGCGACGATTTTCCATGTCCAGGTAAGTCTAAACATACATAATAGTTTTTGGGCAGTTGTGGAATTAATTGATCAAATGATGCTGCATTGTCCAATAAGTTGTGTACTAAGAGAATAGGGCAATTGTTTGGTGTTCCCCATGTTTTGCCTGAAAAAACATAGCAAAAACTTAGATTTTATTAGGAAAAAAATCTTACATGATATTTGCCCCCAAGGAACACTTATTTCTACTTCGTTTGACTCCATTTTGCTTTTCTAATTGAACTTTGTACTGCTACTTACACGATATACAGAATATTATTTGTTGAAGCTATTTACTTTTGCTGCATTTTTTGTTTGAAATATTTAAAGTGCCTAATGTGCTATCGATTGCGTAATTTACTGATTTTTTTTACGAATTTTTGAACAGTTACGACCATAACGAAATAAAAATGATTTTAAATCATTTTATTTCGAAATTAAAATAATTGAAGGTTTTGAATTAGGAATTTACTTACTCCTTCATTTTATTTCTAGGTTTTACTTTTGATTTTGCCAATCATGGTTTTTTTTTGTTGGAATACTTAAAAATGTATAAATTGAATTATTTTAATTTCTTCTTCCATTTATAAGAATCAATTTTTGATAAAAAAAATGTTCCTTTATGAAAGCCGAACTTCCAAATTCGATTGATCATATTTTTTACTTTTTATTTTACCAGGAGAATTTGTAATTAAAACCTAAAAATAGAAATCCATTGTTTTCTATTTTAATTCATTACTAATTATTTGTGGTTTTAAGGAAAATAAGCTATCAATTTTATTATTATTTATTGATGACTTGAACGAAACTTTAGAATCAATACCTTTTTATGGTAAAATTATTCAAATGTTATAAATAAATAAAAAACAATAAATTCAATTAATAAAAAATAACTTATTTGAATTTCGCTTTATAAAGGTTTTTATTTTTTTATTCAAAAGCTTAAAATTATATGCAGTTTTGTTAAAAAAATATAATAATGAAGGAAATTTAATTACTTTTTAATAAATTATTATTAAGTAATTATCTAGTAATATAATAATATTAAATACTATTCAAAATAACTCTATTGAAATTACACTTTTTTGTTATGAATAAAAAATGCAAAAAAAAAATTTATAAATGCCAAAATAAATAGTTTTTGTTTCATTTTGCCATGTAAATTTCAAAAAGCCACCATTGCAAAATGGCGTCCGCCGTGCGGACTTCGACTGTTTTTTTCTGAGGCCCGCAAAGTTGGCAGCCATTGGCAACATGTATACAGAAGACGGCGGAGCAGCAGCAGAATGTGAAGCGGTTCGGTTTGCTTGGCGTTAATAATTTTCACAGTGGAAATATTCCGAACAGTTTATCACAAATGAAAACTCTGGGTGCTTTCCTCTGACTTGGGACGATTTCTGGATAGCCACCATGAACAGTAAGAGCACACTTTTTCTCTATAACTTTGCCGTAGTGCACATAGACGTCACGCACATTGCGAGAGGGTTTTTTTTTTGGCTTCCTCGATTCCTCTCTAATTGGGGAGTTCTAAGTCAATTATCCGCAAAATTTAGATTATTTAATTAGCAAGCTTTTCGTGTTAAGTTGATGGCTGGAGAGCGGTAGCAAAGTAATCGTTGCATTTTGCAATTGGGAAAAATTAAAGGTGTAAAATATATTGATTAAATAATTAAATGTCTATTGTGGTAATCAGAAATTCTTTGTTGCTTTTTAAGTGTACACGATGCCCGGTGTGGCTGATATGGGCATGGTGTGGATGGGTTCGTCCACGGGCAGTGAGATGTCTTTGGGACTGATGCCACAGGACTCCTCCGAAATGCTTTTGGACCATGATGCTGGATCATATTATGCCTCTTCACATCACAGTGCATCTAATCATTCGATGGATGATATGAGCAATCATATGCATAATTCACCAATGGTGAGTTTGCAATTTTTCTTGTCTTTTATTTTTTATAAAAAAATATCACATATTATTAATTATTTTTTGTGTTGAATATTAATTAAAAAAAGTCTTTTGAATGAAATAATATTGCTTTTATTTTCTTCATATTTATTTAAAATTTTGTCACCGAATTTGGTCGGTGTTATTTGTTAATTCAGTAAAAAATATTTTACTTCCTTTAAATTTCTTCTTTATACAGTCAATTAATTCTTTAAAAATATTCAATTTTAAATATTTTTTCAAGTTTTTCTTATAAATCCTCAGTTGAACTGAACTGATGTTTTAAATTATTGCCTTTCAATTCATAATTCAGATATTTTGTTCTATTTTGTTACATTTAAATATTTCCTTTAATAATTTCCAGTTAAAAACTTAAATCTTACATTTTTGGTAATTGTTTTATTCATCCCATGAAAATGAATTATTTTTTGATCAAGCTTTTTACTGTTTTGCATTTTCTATTTTATTATTTCAAAATATTTTGTTTGTTTTGCAAATGTTTGGTGTTTTTTTAATCAGTAAATAAAACTGTTTAATTTTTTTAACAAAAAAAAAATTATACTTTTTAACTCTTTAAAAATGTTGAATTTAACAGTCACTTTCATTTTTTGTTTTGATTAATTTATTAACATGATTTTCATATTAAATGAAAGACCAGTAGTTCTTTTTATCTACCTCTTGTACATTTAACTAACACCTTAATCAGTTTACCCTTTTTTTACATTATTTAATATTATTATTTTATTGTAATGTATTTAATTTCTTTAAATTTTTTGTGTAATTCCAATAAATAACAAAACCAATTTTAGATGGAAGGATTGGACATGTTGCAAATGGACAGCAACGACAGCAGTTGTACAGAAGAAGATGCTCAGCAAGTCTACATGATAACAACAGCAACGCAAACGTTACCTTCGTACAACCGGAAGATCAAACCAGTGAAACACCCAGGACTTGTTCTGAAAACACCAATTGCCTATCATAGCAATACAGACCCTTCAGTGATACCAATTCAAAAAGACGGAATAGGTATTGTTATCTTTTGAATCTCTTCTACGAGTATTAATATTTATTTATTAATTTTTTTTAATGAAGAAATTGGCACAAATCGAAACTAATTGTTGATTTCTTATAGCTGTGTGCGAAAAATGCGGAGCCATAGGAGTGAAACATGCATTTTACACACGGGAACGCCGATTTTGCAGCATGGCCTGTGCTCGCGGCTTTAGTGGCAACCTTCTGGACTCTTCCAACACAATGTCATCCTCAACGTCGACACAAACAAACGATTCGCTGTATGCGGAGCATCAATTTAAAATGGATATGGAGGACGACATGGAAGGACTCAGTTACGACCCACCGTTGCCGCAGATACCAAAACAGGAGGAAGTGCAACCGATTGAGGAGAACCTCAGTTCGATACGTCAGCAAACAGCCACCATTGCTAACAGTTACGATTGGGATCACGAATTGAACGATCCGAAATTTGAAGCGGCACCTGTGACGTGTTTTGCGGCCGCTCCTATGGGCGATATCTGGGACAATATTTTGGTCGGCATGAAAGTCGAAGTGGAGAACACCGATTGCGATAATATGTCTGATGCATTTCCGGACTCCTTTTGGGTCGCCACAGTTATGAAAATTATTGGTTACAAAGCTCTGCTGCGTTACGAAGGATTCGGTAGTAATGTAGCGAAAGACTTCTGGGTGTCGTTATGTAGCAATCAAGTGCATCCGGTCGGTTGGTGTGCAACTATCGGCAAACCGTTGATACCGCCCAAAACCATTGAAAACAAATATTCGGATTGGAAAGAGTTCCTCAAGAAACGTTTGACTGGAGCGCGTACATTGCCCTCTAATTACGGCAACAAAGTAAGCGAAGCTTTGAAGTCTCGGTTCCAGTGCGGACTCAATTTGGAAGTGGTGGACAAGATGCGCATCTCTCAGGTGAAAGTGGCCAAGATTCACAAGATTGTCGGCAAGCGGCTCAACGTGAAGTACTATGATATGGCACCAGAAGATGCCGGTTTTTGGTGCCATGAGGATTCGCCTTTATTGCATCCGGTTGGATGGGCCCATAGGGTCGGTCATCACATCGTGGCGCCTGTCTCATACATCGAACGGGTTATCGAGGGAGCCTTAGAGGATGACGACGCCACCAATGATCTCTTTAATCAGATACAGGTGGGCAGTGTGGAGCGGTGCTGCGAGTTTCGCATCGGTATGAAACTGGAAGCAATAGATCCGCTAAATTTGAGCAGTATATGTGCCGCTACGGTTATGGACGTGCTGAATTGTGGATACATCATGATCAGAATTGATACGTATGAGTCGGACGTGACCGGTGCCGACTGGTTTTGCTACCATAGAAGTTCGCCGTGTATTTTCCCCATTGGTTTTTGCGAGTCGCATCGGATTCATTTAACGCCGCCCAAGGGCTACGATCCGAAGACGTTCAGTTGGACCTCCTACTTGGCCGCTACGAAAAATGTGCCTGTGCCGCGCAGTCTACTTCGAGATTTCGTACCTACCCGTGGCTTCAAAGAAAATATGAAAATTGAAGCTGCCGATTTAATGGATCCACGCTTGGTTTGTGTGGCTACCATTGCCAGAGTCGTGGGACGTTTATTAAAAGTATGTATGTTCTCACTTTGAAAGAATAGAAATGAAATTAAACATTTTTAGGTTCATTTTGATGGATGGGAAGAGGAATACGATCAGTGGTTAGATTGCGATTCGCCGGATATTTATCCCGTAGGTTGGTGTTGTAGTGTTGGACATAAACTGGAAGGTCCACCGAATGTTCAGAGATCTGGTCAAAAACCGACAACACCTGCGAAAACCATAAAACGCAAGGGGCGAAAGAAAAAGACGAAAGAAAGTCCGCCGGCTCGTAATAATAAGCAACAGCCCGCCAAACAACATCATCAGGATGTGGTGAAGAAGGTGCTGTCCACACAATCACCTCAAGCAAACGATGTTAATTCTTATGTAATGGAAAGTCATGAACCGGAACCGGAAACCGCTGTTGAACCTGCGGGACCCGATCAGAATCTGCCGATTTCGGCTGAGCCGAATCCGCCCCCAGAAAGAAAAGTTACTTCTTATATAAGCGTAAGTTTTTTTTTTTATAATTTTATTTTACGTTTTGAATGAAAAGTGATAATTATCAGGAAATTTGAAAAAATATTAATAAGATTTGTTTTTCTAAAGTACAAAAAACTTAACCTAAATGGTGTTTATTTGAAAACATAACAATAACCATAATTTTGTTTTATTGTAGAAACTATAATTTCATTTGCTATGCAAGATTCGCATTTAATTTAAAAGAACAAAGACTAAGTAACATTGATTTTAATGTAATTTAGTACATTTATTATAAATGTTTTAGATTGTTAATTAACAATTTTCCTGTTTTTATTTTTTATCAAAAAAAAGTGAACTCTGAAAATATAATTATCAAATATCTTAATAGTACTAAATCCAAATGATAATTTTAATTACTCAACTGTTAACACCAAACAAGTTAATACTAAAAATACTTTAATTGATATAATAAGTAATTAAATTGTATCAAAACAACTGTTATTTTCTGATTGCTAAAATGACTTCATTTTTTTCATTATTTAATTTATACTTTTGTAATCTTAATTAACTAATTTTGGTTCTTTGTTATTATTCTTAACATCAACAGCTTTTTTTTGCTGTTATTATGTAATAAAGAATTAATGTTTATTTTTGTTTCAGTCGAGCAGCAATAGTACCAAATTTATACCTCGCCTAGTAGATAGTTCTGGAAGTTGTCTGGAAGCCGGTGAATTGTGTCCAAACGAATGGAACATCTTCGACGTAGCTCAATTTCTTAGAGTAAACGACTGCGCCAATTACTGCGACTTATTTAATAAATGCGTAAGTGTTTTATATTCTCAAAAGAAAAAAGAAACACGTTGTTGTTGTTTTTTGCAGAAAATCGATGGCAAAGCATTACTCAATTTATCCAAAGAGGATATTTTGCAGTATACGGATGGCAAAGTGGGACCATCGTTGAAAATCTACGATCTGATTCAGCAGTTAAAGCTGAAAATTGGCCAACAG
This sequence comes from Holobus sp. GC000080, assembly GCA_030556065.1. Taxonomy (NCBI): domain Eukaryota; kingdom Metazoa; phylum Arthropoda; class Insecta; order Coleoptera; family Staphylinidae; genus Holobus; species Holobus sp. GC000080. The sequence continues at coordinate 47,078 of JASKGO010004755.1, forward strand.
TCGCGCCACCTAAAAGCAAATATCAAAAAAGTCATCTTATAGTGCCTATAACAATCTATTCAACCACAAATTCTTTCGATTCATCTCATGATACAATAATTGTAGTAAAAAACAGAAATGAATAAGCATTTTATAATAATTAATTAAGCAAGTCACAGTTATTGCTACTACTGCTTTAGAAACTGTTGATACTGGAATAATGGATGAATGAGAAACAGTATTAAATTTGCCAACAATTAATAATTATGAAGAAGAAACAGAAAAAAGAAATTTGGAAGTTCCTTTAGTGAAGTGTGTAAGTTTTTTTTTGCTTTTCTTTAATGAATTTCCCCAGAAATCAATTATTATTTCGCGTTTTGCCGCGTTAGTTAATTTTCCGATCGGGCGTCGCATTCTTTCGAAACCATGGCGTCCTTTTTGAGGCGACACATGAATTCAGCATGGCTACGCGCTGGTAGGGATCCAAGCTATACTTGTGTTAGGGAGGGGCAGAAACGCCAGCTGGCAGACGTTCCGTGTTGTAGCGCGGCGTCGAATCTAGCGCGCCGTTAATAGTACCTTGGTTACGATCGAATTTTACGCTAAAATTATCGACGAATCTCGGAAAAAAAGTTTTAAAATCGTATTGATTGCACTAAATGAACGTGTCTGTGCAGATTTCTGGTGTCGCTTCCTCGTGGTTATGTAAAGAATGGTTTGTGCCCGCGTAGGAATACCAGTAGTAGTTCAGCAACGACCGGGCCTCAGCTGTTTCCCGCCAAACGGCGTCACCAGAAAACCGCTGTGAGGCGTAGCGTATGTTGTGTGCGTTCCGCGCGCTTATTCCCTGACCGATTTAAAACGCCGTTTGATACCATATAATAATAAAATTAGTAATCGCGCGCCGCGTTGTTTTGTCAACAGGGCAACTTGTGTGCAACTATTCATTGTTTGTGGTTTCCAGACTTTTAGGCGGGACAGTCTCTCCCCACGGTAAAGGGAAAACGAACAGTGTTGTGCGCGTCTTCGGCACCGCGTATGATCCATCCACAGCCGCGTAAGTGAGATTATGTCGGTGCATGCTATCGTCACTGCTGATAACAAAGTCGCCTACGAAGATTCGTACGAGTACCGAGTCGACATAGTGGATCAACTTCGTGCAAGGTTTGTAATAATAATTGCTTCTCCCTCATTTTCATTATTATTATTATTATGCGATCATATGCTGGAGAGACATGCTGCTGCTGCTAGTAGCGGCGTAGTAGATTTGTACGCGGCGTGTTGCATTTGTAGTAGTTGTAAGCGGCGTAATTCTAATTCACCGGGTCGGTCGATGTGCTGCTGCTGCTGCCGCTGTGACCACGCCGCACCATCCACACACATGATTTTGACGTTTCGCGGGGGCTCTCTCCAGAGATCATGAGGCGGCTTAGCGCGGGCGTTGCCAGTTGCTGCTGCTGCCGATGTTAGCCCGGCAGCTGCTGCTGCTCTGCTGTGAATTGCACTTCGCAGTTTTTCAAGCCGACAAACGCCGATGATGCGACGACGACATGTTTGCTGCGTGCTGCGTGTACAGTGCACCAACCACGCCTTGATCTGTTTCTTCTGCTTCTACTTCTTCTTCTTCTTCGTTCCCCCTCAATTCAATGTACTTACATCTAATTTCGTCGGGAATCCTTTGATCTATCCCGAGTCCTATAAAACATTTTTTTATTTCTTTTGGGGATGACAAGTTTAATACTTTTTTTTTTATTATTTAAAAACAAATAATTTGTAGTGTTATCCTGGAATGATTACATTAGTAATTGAAGCCTTATAGTATTGAATTTCATTGCGTAATATTATGATAAATGGCGCCAAAAGTAAGCCGATAAATTTTGAGAACTACTGGTTCAATAAGAGTGCTTTCTTATTGAAAGTGTACTTTATACTTTTAGGTTTTTTTTTTATTTGTAAGAACTTTGGCTAGAGGTGTGGGATTTAATTATAAAAAGGTTAAAAAACTGGCCAAGTAAAAACAAAAAGTATCTGAGCTTAAAGGCGTTTGAAAAAATCAAACAAAAAATGCGCGTTAATTTAACGAAAGCAATTAATCGTAATTTATGAGGGAGAAATATATAAAATGTTTAATTTGCAAATTATTTTATGGCTTTTCAAAGGTTATTACGCAACGAAATTCAGCGAACGAGTTTATGAGTTTAGTGGTATAGCACAGTACAGTACACCGGCGCTTCTGTATAACTATTCTCTCCAAATAACACACACCATCATTATTGGAAAAGTCGTAAACCCCATTTAATATTTGCAATTCCCATTTCATACGGAGAGTCCGATAAATTTTGCAAAATTTGCATTGGATGCATGCGGCAGCTATAAAATTTGCTATTAACTTTTTTTATTATTACTCTTTTGGATCATATTTTTTTTAAACTAGCCAGAATCGAAGTTTTTATTAAAAAACGTCATTAAAAATCGCAATGAAAATTGATACATTAAATGCTGGTACCGTTACTGAAAATTATAAAAAATTGGCTTTTAAATTGGTTAATAAGAATTAATAAAAAATTATTATTTAAAAGTGTATAGAAGGGATACAAAATAGTTTCGAGAAAATCGTAAGGTCCGTTTGAATTTGAATTTGCACAGAGAGGAGAGAGAATTATAGAAGCGGGGTCGAGTGGGTGTATGCATGTACATAGTACGCGTTTAATGCATCTTGCATTACCCATGGTCAGGATGATGCCATGCATGTTGGTGTGTAGTGGTAGAGAGTTAAATATTATGAGAGGCGTGCGTCGTCGTCGACGTCGTTGTCGTCATTACGAAACGCAAGTGCACTTGCTATTTTCATTGCACTAACTGCCATATTATTACTATTATTACCATCATTGTCTATGTGTGTATGCAAAGTATAACTCGAAGGTACGGTTGGGACACTGTTTTGATGTGTTATACCGCGCGACGATCATTCCTAAATTGCATTATTTCTGCGTATACTATGGAGAAGAATTTTGCTTAACGAGGTATTAATGATGTGTTATTTATGTGTTGGGCTTGTTTCGCCTTTAATTTTTTTTTTGTTCGGAAAATTTAAGAATTTAGGCTACGTATCGAAAAAGTTACTTTTTGGCTTCTCCTTTCGTGTCGTGCTTAAAATTGGGGCCAATTTTTGTTAATTAAACGATGTCCCCTATACTATTTCATTAATTGACAGCTGCTTTTATTTCGGCCTTTTATACAGGGTTGTTAAATTGTTCCCTTTTTATATCGTCACTTTATCATTAATAAATTATTTATTTAGCCGTGTTATAATTAAGAATTTATAATTCAAACTATTTAATTGTGAGCTTTTTCCTATTTATAACAGACATAACATTAAAAATGTAAACAGTTCTTAAAAATTATTACTTTGTTAATTTAAAAGAAAAAAATAACTACGAAATCGTCAAAAATTTAATCAAAAATTCACAATTTTTGAAATACATTAGTCAAAGAATTGATATTTTAGCAAGAAATTAGTAAGTTACAAGCCGAGAAACCGTAAAAACAAATAGCCCTGTATATTTAAGGCCTAGTGTAAACGAACGAAGGGCCAATTTGTTAAGCGGGACAGCTGTTTTTCATTTCTCTGTGTGATGTGTTAAAAACTTAATCCAACAGGCACACATTGAAGTAATAACGAGAAGAGAAGAGCCCCTAAAAAGGGCGGCAGGTGTTTAATGCGAGCTCGGAAACGAATATTAATTTAGTGACGATTTCCTTGTTTGGTCAGGATGCTCTCTTCTTTTTGAATAAATATTAATTTTTTTTTCCCCAATTGAAATTTACATAAAATTATCATTAGTAAATCTACTTCTGTTTATTTATGTGTCCGGATATACAGTTATTTACATTTTTATTTCTTCATAAGATTACCTTCGCGTAACTGTTTGGAGTTTTTTATTTTTACTTTTGTATTTTAAGTAAATTTTGTAAATTTTAAGTAATTTTTAGCGCACCAAAAAAATCAGAAACTGGCAGGTAAAGCGGAAAAGAAAGAGCGCGTTCGCATCCTTCGTGGAATTTTTTTTGCCATCTGCAACAACGACCCCATAAATAACCGTCCCGACTATTATTATTATTATTATTATTATTGCCATTATTATTATTTGGAAGAGGAAGAACATCTCGTTGTCGTTGCAACACACAAAGAGCTCTTTCAATTTCAGTCTCTATGTAGGGATCGTTTTCTTTCCCGAGAAGAGCTTTCTCGTTGTTCATTGCTTTGCGCTCTCTTATTCAAATGCGTTTTTTCTCCTTTTGCTCTGGCTTCGGCTGATGCTTCTGCTGCTGTTGGTAAATTGCCATTGAAATAATTATGTTAATAGTATAATGAGTGACGGTTCAAAGAAATATGCCATGTGGCTGGTGTTGGTTTTTACCATAGTGTTCGTTAAATGCAAAAAAAAAATGTTAATAATAATGGTGTTCAGGAAGCAACACTGACCATGGACAAGAAAAATAATTGAAAACTTGTTTGCATGCAATTTTATTTATTTTTTTATGTTGCATTATTTTTTTCTTTTCATTTTATGAGAAAACGGAAGTGGTAGATAGCTATTGATCTTTATAATTAATAATTGATTGGTTTTTGCGTTAATTGATTTAGTTTTTTTTTATTGATAAATTCATTGTTTTATTAAGTGGTATCAAATAGTTCTCTATTACTTTCTACAAATAAAACCTTTGATTTTGCCTTGAATTTTTTTCTTGATATATCAGTTTTAATATCAAATTGGTTATTTATTATAGAAAATTAAATCTCTTTTTTGCTAACTTTATGTTAACAGAAGTTCTTTTTTTTCATTTTGAAATTTATTGAATTATTAGCATTATTTTTTTAACTTATTTGGTAGAAATTGAAGCACTTAATTTAAGAGAGTAGAATTTATTGACAAATTTAATTAGTTTGCATTTTTATTTGTTTTATTGTTTTCATAAGAGTATTTGAATTTTCAAATTATACGAGTATACCTTGCAATTAATGCAAAGAAAACAAATTCTGCAAATATGGCATATAAATTTATGACCTATGCAAATTTTATGTTTTTCCCAAAGAAAGACATTAATTAAATTTGCTATTGTTTATACAGTGAGAAATAATTTAAAGGAAAATATTTTACTTCCTCTTATTTGTTTTAATTAGCAAATAAAAAACTTTGCATTTTCAGTCGTGAAATTCGTTAAATTTCAAAATCTATTTCCACTTGACAATTTATTCATTGAAATAACAAAAACTTATTCATTAATAGATAAAATCAATATAGCTTAATCTGTAATATTTGTTTTATAGTAGGCGTATCATAATCCAAAATTTAATGAACTAAAATACCGGGCAACAGTAAATAAACAAATACGCGAACAGATTTAATGCAATCATAATTACAACACACACACATGCACAACTGACACATCATATGTGGCGCACGATGCTGATCATATGATATTACGTCAAAGACCAACGTCAAGTGACATAATTTTCGAAACTAGAACGATAGCAAAGAACAAGAAGAAAAAATGAAACAGGTGCAATTGGTGTCGCGGGATGCCAATGAGGTGTTTCTTCCTCGTTTGCTTGCCAAAATATCCCATCCTAGCCAAAAAATGTAAGATTATTTTCTTCTATTCTTGCTGTGTGCTGTAAGTTTGTTGAAGATTTATTAGAAATATTTTGTCAATTTTATCGCAGAAACAAATGCGGGAGTTAAACATTCGCTTTCTGCGCTATTTGCACACCATTAAAATCTTCGGCTGTAGCGTAATAATAGCAGGCACGGTTCGTTTACTATTAATTATTGTAATTATAAAATAGTTGCACGCAGCGTCGATCCTTATGTATGTATGTATGTTTAAATTTTGTTCGGTTATTAGTCTATTTAATGTGTATGTTTGTGTGTGTGTGTGTGTGTGTGTGCATATAATTTGTTTAAAGTGTGTGTACGTATTCAAATCAGTCAGCTGTTCGAATCGAGGACACTCGAGCGTTGCTTACGAGAAGCTCAACCTGTGGCAAAATATAAACAATAATTATCTAGTACACCTGTAAACTTACCTATAATACTGTTATTAATTGCTTTATTCGCTTCGGCTTTTGCTTATTAATTTTTTTCTTTCCTTTTCCTAAAGGTTATTTTTTAACTAATTAACAGATAAGCTTATGGTCTTTTTTGGGTTTTTACCAATTAATTTTTATTGCCAAAATATATTTGGAGTCGTTTTTACGTTTTTAGCAAAAAAAAGTGTTTGCATCTTTTTTTGAATTTTTAATTCCATGCTTTTTTAGAAACTTTAATTAAATTTTTGTCTTTCATTTCTTATGTAGACAATTTTAATGTTTTTCAATTTTAACGGCAGTTTCAATTGTTTTTTCATTTATAATTTGATTTATCGTAAATGAGAAGAAATCGATTGAGGAAATGATTGAATATGTCATTTTTCTCAATTTCTCTTTGGCATTAGTTAAAATGTTATTTTAAAATAAACTTGCAGTTCTCTTTATTCTATTTTAATTACATTGAACTGTTGACATAGTGCTTAGCATTCTTATTCTTTATATTTATTTTTGCAAATAATTTCTTTAATAAATTTATAATTGAATAAGTAATTTCTTCGATCAATAATAAAAATGAATTAATAATTCTTTTTAAAAAAAAAGTTCAAACTTTTATATTAATTATTAATTAGTAGACTGTTATCAAAAAGAACGGCTAGACGAGCTTAACGGTGTAAAACAGAATTTTCCACCTTTACGGTACAGTTAAACTTTATAAGGTATGTTCTTCTATTGCAAGCGATTACGTTTATATTCTAAGATTGTTAAATTTTTGATTGAACTTGAGGTTATGTAACCATGTG
>JASKGO010004756.1:0-11426 GCA_030556065.1 Holobus sp. GC000080
TGATGGGGATGCCTACCCAAACACCACTACCCATATCTTGCCGGTCGTGGGGATCGAACCCATGACCACCGGTATAGAAACCGAGAGTTCGGACCACTGAGCCACGGGCCCGGCTCACCGACTTCCTATTACTATTATTTCACTTCAATTGCACTGGTGGCGGAGGTACCTCTTCAATTATGTCTTTTGCATTCTTTTCCTACATGCTGCTCCATTATACTAGCAGTACTTTGATGTTGGTGTCCTTTTGCTTGCTCCTTTTTTTAATTTCTTTTAGATTTTTTTTAGTTTTGAAGTTTTTTTCATCTTTTGCATTTTATGTTTAAATAATTTATTTTATTTTATTTTATTTTATTTTATTTTAATTTAATTTAATTTAAATTTCCAACAAAAGGGATATTTTAATATTTGAAAAGTTGATTAATAGTAGATTAGAGTGTGCTTTTAATTACAATGCGTCTGCTGTTTTTAATTGCTGAATTAATTTCATAATTTATGCGAAAGTTTTGTTCTGTTCCATTGTGCGCTTATAACTTTTAACTGTCGGATAAAATCAATAAATTATAGCGTTATTTGCTTAAGTGTTAATCAGTGGTTATAATTAAGACCTTGAATTATCTGACATTAAAAGTTAGTTATTTCTTTATTTTTTAAACTTTTTTTTAAGTTTTATTTCTATAAAAGCTGCTTTAAAAGTAATAATTTAAATTTTTCAATTTTAAAGTACTATGAAAATTATTTTATTAATGAAATATTTCGTTTTTAAATAGTTTTGTTTTTGTTTTATTATTTTTTTTTTTTAATGAAAATTCTAAAAACTTTTTTGTTTTTTTATTTAATTTATTAATCTAATGAGAGAAAAAATTTTATTTTCATTTCTTGTTTATTTTATTTATCGAAAATGTTTGTTTTTTCTTATTTTTTTTATAGATTTGAAATTTTGTTAATTAAAAGTTAAAAAAAAGGTTTTTTTTTAAATTAATTATTGCCTTTTATAAAAGTTTTGAACAATTTTCGCCTAAAGAAATTATAAATATTCAGTTTTCTTTTAAAAAATTATTTAGCTATATTTAAAGAGTTAAAAATCAACAAAATGTATTTAAAAAAATTATTTTCTTTTTTATTTCTCTTTTTATGATAAAAATATAAAACATAAGTCGCTGTCATGGATCAATAAATAAAATTTAAAACAAAGATTTTCAATTTATTAATTAACTATCAACAAAACTTAAAAAAAAAGAGCAACTAATAAATTAATAAATTATCAAAAGTAATTACTAATTAAAGCAACCAAAAAACAGTATTTTTTTTAAATACATATAGCAAAAAAACTACTTTGTAATTGCAGGAACTGCAACAAGATCCAAACAGCAGTCAGCAAAGAAGGCGCCACAGCCAGAGAAGCAGCAACAGCGGCGGCAGTACCAGCACCACCGGTCACTCGGTAGGCACCAGCGGCAGCGGCGTCGGTAGCGGCGTCAGCGTCAGCGTATGCGTTACCAATGTCTCCGGCCGCAAACGCATCGTCACCGAGCAGACACTGCAAAGTGAAATGCTGCAGGCGCCGGCTCGGGCCGCACTGGGCGTCGGTCTGCACGTCGGCCGCGTCAAGCAGGCCATCCGCGAGAAACTGGAGCGCACCGGAAGCGGTTTCGCCAACGGCGACGCCCTAATCGAAGCCACGCTCAATCTGCAACACGACGAAGAGGACCACGACGACACGGCGGCAGACGACGATCGCAACGTTAGCAATTCACTGGTCAGCGATCTGATTGCCAGGAGTTTACGGGAAGCGCACAGCGATGCCGCAGCGGACGCATATCTTTCCACCGTTAAAAGCCGCAAAAGTGCCACCAATGGACCGCCGCAGCCTGAAGCGGAGCATTCGGTGACTTCTTCTCCGGAAGTCAGGGATGCTGTTTGTTGCGAAGAGGAGGCAAAGGGTGAGTTGTCGCTCGAGGAGGAGAATCGGCTGTTGAAGGAGGCGCGTCTCTGTAAGATTTGCATGGACCACGAGGTGGGTATTGTCTTCTTACCTTGCGGTCACCTCACCACCTGCATTAATTGCGCGCCCAACTTGCAAGACTGTCCGGTCTGCCGGTGCGCTATCAAAGCCACTGTTCGGACTTTCTTGTCTTAGGATTTTTTTTTGTGATGGGTTTCTTCTGCGGTCAGTTTTTTTTTTAATTTTATTAATTAATTAATTAATAGAATTTTGCCGTTTTCCTTTTTAGTCTTTCGAAGAACGTGGTTTTTGTTTTAATTAATTTATTTTTATTATTATGCGTTGATAGACATGAGCAGAATTGTCCCTCGGGTTTTTTATTGTTTGTTTTTAAACTACAAAACTAAAAAGGTAATGTTGCGATATTTCTTTGTTGACTGTTTGTACTTTTCTTCTTCATTTTTACAAACCCAAATCATTTTTTAAATAATGATTAAGTTGTAAAACTACATACCTTGTGTGTTTGTAGGCAATAAAAATCTAGTTTTTTGACTAAAAAAAAAAAAAAACGAAAATATTTATTAATTTTAAATATGTACACGCCACCTTTAACTGGTGCTAAATTTAGTGGCAAAAATTTTGTGTGCTTAGATTGCGACATTCTTTACGTGATAAAAGGAAACAATTGCCGATTAAAAATGCGAATTCCTCAAGCAGCAGCAGTTAAAAAAGAAAAAGAACAACAGAAGGAAAACGTGCGCACTGAATTGTTGCGGTTTGTGGCACGAACGGTAACCTTTCGTGGATTTAGCGGCATTTACTTTGAATTAATAGTCCACGTCGCGAAAGAGCAGTTACCAACTGTAATTTACCATTACATCGAGTGCTTTCTCTGCTGCGGCTGTAAAGTTCATATACCTCGGCGGAGTCGCGTATGCCATCCGAGGAGACCAATGCAGCGCATCTCTGCGGCTCTTTGCTCCTCGTTAAGAACTGAAGAACTGGTGAACTGGCAAACTCCATCGCTCTCCTTGCGATTCGCCACTAAAAACGTTTCATTAGGAGAGATGAGATCTTGGGAATCGTTTCCGCGTCGATCATAATGTGGGTACTTGGAGTTACTATGAAGCGAAATGAAGCAAAAAGTGGATGCAATACCGAAGGATATTGCCTTTGTTTATCAGTTTCTTGGCAGCTATTAGATTTACTTCTCTGCAGCTGTGAACTATTAGTTTTTAGATGGCTCCACTTTTTTCTTTCTTTGTTTTTAAATGATTTCTCTGATTATTTTTTTGTTCTTAAAAAATAGTTGTTGTGTAGTTAGTTCTGTGAAGAAGTTGCTAATGGTAACGGATGGTAATGGGACTAAGGATGTATTTAATGAAGGTGCCTTGTTGGTAGGTAACGTAACGTGCGAATGAACTAATGTCTGAATTTATTATCGAAATGCCGCGGAATTTCATGCGGCGAGGATCGTCTTCCTTGCGCTATGTAATTTCATGCATCGACTCTTCTAATAATTCTTTGTTGCTCCGAGGGAGCCTATCCAGCATAATGTTATGACGGTGCTCGTTTCTCAAAGGTTACATTCTTGGCGTTGCTCGCCTTTTCCTCTCAAGCTTCAAGCCACGCATTTACAATGTTTGAATTTTTTCCATAAACTTCAATTCTAGAATTTACAATGTTAGTATTTTTTAAAATTTACCATTTTTGAATAGTTTAAGCGCAAGTTAACAACTTTTATAACTTTTAAAATGTCTTAAATTACATACAGGATCTATCATTAGTTCGCAATCTTACTTAAGATTTACTAATGGCCCAATTTTAGATATTTTAAAACTTTTAAAAGTTGTTAACTTGCGCTTAAACTACAAAAATTGTAAAAGCTTGAAGGTAATGACGCAAAATTTACTTCCACCCATGCAATTTCTTTATTTTTGAACCGATTTTTACCAAATTTGGTATACAAATACAAGATGATATTCCCAATTGGACTGGGTAGTTGTCATTTTTACATCACTTCCGGTTTCACCGGAAATGACCTTAACTTTTTATTTTTAAATGGTAACTCCGCACTTTTTTAATGTTTTATTTGAGATTTTCACTCACAATGAATTATTGCAACATACAACATACTGTAAATGGTATCAAAAGATTCGTCATTAAGCGAGGAGTAAAAATTGTGGTGATCCAATTTAGTGTTGCCATTTGAAATAATAAACTTTTGCACTAAAAAACCATTCTGTCCAAATTTTTTTATTAATAACTCACAAATTATTAAACTTATGGCAAGTTTGCAACTTTTTAACATAATTTTCCTTCATTTTGGGTAATTTCAGTCATTTCCCAGCCATCTAGATTTTTAAAAATCGATTTTTTGCAACTAAAAAATTAGGATGATCACTAGAATGCAAAAAAAAACTGAAAAAAAGTTGAATTACCAGATTTAAAACGAAACCGGAAGTGATGTAAAAATGACAACTATCCATTCTAATTGGAAATGTTTTCTAATGTAAGTACATTAGTAATGTATACTAAATTTGGTAACAATTACTTAAAAAATAAAGAAATGACAGGGATAATGATGGTAAAATTTGTGTCCTCCTCTGTATAAAAAAAATCATCACAAATTTCCATTGTCTGTACTATCTGCTGTGTCTATATGCTTTCCAGCAGACGCAAGAGTAAAGAATCAAAAATAAATATTGGTTCAGAATAAACATCGAGCATTCCTTTAACGAAACTGGTTGCTAAGATGCGCTTTGTTTCAATTGTAAATAGATTTTACCGCTGTGTGCACGCATGTACGAGTAGCATACAAAAGAAAATTCCATTTTATACCTGAGAAACCACTGGGCCATCAGCCGGCCATGGAAGGGCACGTGCTGTCTGCATACTATAGTATAGGGAGCCGAAATAAGGCCCTCTGAGACACGCGGCACCTGGTGCTCCAACATAATCACCGTCATCATCGTCAAGCACCTGCCTCGCCTCGATCTGCAGCATCTGCTCTTTTTACATTCCACGTGTCGTACCTGCACACCTCCTCTTCTGATGCAAGACGCAACAAGAGGAAGAACCACAAGGAGACGCTTTTCTGTTTTACGTGGCTTCCATCTGTTGCTCGGCACTCGGCACAGCACGCTCTATGGGCTCTTTGCATATGTTACTTGCTTTTATAGGCAACAATAAAAGTTTTTTCCATTTCAATAAAACTTATTTGCTTGCCATCGAGCTTATGCATCTGATTACCAACAATAAAGTTGCCAGCGTAATGCAAGAGACGGTAATTGGAGTTTTGAATTTGTAAATTTCATGGTTATAGCACTCAATAGCGGAAGTGTCAGACGTTGTTGGGATGCTGCTGAATGATTGCTCGTTTGTTTTCGATCTTGCAAGTGAATTAATCACGTTCGACGATCTCTAACCTTATTGCAACAAAGATTTGTTGCTACTGCTTGCTACACATTCTTCCTTTCTTGCGTAGTTTCTGTAACTACAATTGAAGCAATTAAAATAAAAATAAAGAAAACTGCGGGAAAACTTTTGAATTTAAATTTCCAAAATGGCCGCCCTATAGCGGCCATTATCCTTTGGCCATAGCTAACATGATTTGTAAAAACAACAAATACAAGGGTGCTACTGCTGATTGATGTCATCAAGGTAATGAACTTATTGCAACAAAAATTTGTTCTGCACATTCTTGCTTCATTGCGCAGTTTCTATAATTACAATTGAAACAATTAAAAAATATTTAAAAAAAACTGCGGAAAAACTTTTGAATTTAAATTTTCAAAATGGTCGCCCTTTAGCGGCCATTATCCTTAGTCCATAGCTTACATGATTTATAAAAAACAAAAATATAAGGGTGTTGATTGATATAATGAAGGATGTGAACTAATAAAGATTAATGACTTACGTATTACGAGGAAACAAATTGCAAGAATTTATCAAGCCGAGAAAGTGTAATTATCCTTCGCCGAGGCGATTTCCAGTGGATAAACATTTAAACAAGAAGTGAAATGCACGCGATATGTCAAAAAACAATTGTTGTTTACGTCAGTCAGCTCCACAGCTACGCTTTGCAAATTAATTCAGTCGCACGATCTATCTCGGTGATTATTCAGTTTCTTCAGATTAATAACTCGGCAATTAATCGGCGATTGTCAGTGCGAAAGCTTCGATTGGGAATGTGGTTAATTGGTAAGTGATAAATTAAAATATTACTGGCATGCTTGTATTTAGTTAAGTAAAATGCGGAAATTTGATGCAAATCATATTGAGGTTATAATATCTCGAGGGCTGTTGTTCAGCATTAGTAATTTGCCTTGCTATTTATAGCAACTAATGAATTTTTTGCTAATTAGTACAGAGTACTTATATACTTTCACTTGGCCTGCAACTATTCTGTAAGTTCTGCGAGCGTTTCGCTTAATGTTGTTACGAGTTTTTGATGAGCGTGGGAGGAATGCACAAAAAGTAAGTTAAATTTCATGGTTTGCTTAGTAATTATGTATTCGTTATCGGAAAGTATCGATAAATGTAATGTAATATTGGGTGTGAAAGCCTTTGATAAATTTGATATCTTTTTATGGTTTTCGATCGGTTTTTAGTACTCATAAAAATTGATTTCGATTGCATTCTAATCGATAAAACAATGGGCATTTGATTTTTTTTTTGTTTTTTTCAAACTTCAATAAGTAATTCGTTTTTGATATCTTTTTGATATATTGCGTCTTAATGGTTACCTATAAATAGGTCTAAATTAAAAATTAAAAGCAGAGCACATTAAAAAAATATAATAGTTTTTAATTTTATTGCTATAATCTATTTAATTGATAAATGCTAAAAGTTATTGCAATAAAATTTATTAATTAATTGATTAATGTGATGAAAGTAATTTAGATTATTATGTTTTTCCACTTGAGACTCCACTTTAATATAATTGAATTCTTTTTTTCCTTCCCAATTTTAATTGTGGTCTTTATTTAAGCAATAAAATGATGACAAAAAATAAAAAAATAAAATTATATTGAATATTTAATAGTTTAAAAGCAATTTTACTGAGACGTACCTAATGTGCCTTGCCATATTGCAAAAATGCCTTATTAATTGCAATAAATATATTGTACATTTTGCCAAACATCAGATAGCGCTTTATTAATAATAATAATCTAATAATTGATAATGCAAGTAATTAAAAGCATTAAGCAAAATCGCTAATTGCTTTTACATTTTCTCTGTTCTGTACATTTATTAAATTCAAATTGCGCAAAACTTATTTAAGCTTTTTTTCATTTCTTGAAAGGTTTTCTAAGGTGCAGAACCGCTGATTGCCATCTGAAAACAAAAAAATCAAAAGAACACGTAATTAGTAATAATTAATAATCATTCTATAAAGGTGTTCCTTTTTGTTTTGTTATTCGATAGTTACGCTGTGTATTAGAAATGGCAACGGTTTTTCAGTTCAATTGGAGTTTGGTTTGTGCAAAAGTGGGTTTGGTATCTAATTGTGCTGTCTGCTGGTAACACAAGGACTTTTGGGTTCGGTTGGTCGAAGTATTTGTTCAGTTTCTAATCCATTCAGCTGCGTTTAAAGTTTCATTTTAATTCGTTTAATTGCTTCGGGAAAGTTGTAAAAAAGTTATTCGGAATTTTAATTGCTGTTGCCTGTGTGCTTTTTCAATTCAGATATCTTTTTTCCTCTTTTTTTCTTCTTCTTTCTTCTTCTTCTTTTTCCTTCTTTTAATTTTTATTTAATTTTTAAAGCAATGAAAAGGTTACGGTAAATTTGTTGCAACAGCAATTAAACTTTTAATTGATTTAATGGAAATTTTGTGAAGACTTTTTTCCATTTTCTTTATTTCATTTGTTTCATTTTAATTATTTTTTTTTAATTCAATTTCAATTTTTTATTATTTTTTTTTTCCAATAAAAAAAAGGTAATAGAAAATTGAAGCTATATTTTTTTTATTATGAAAGTTAAATATAAATTGTAGGCATAAAGTATTAAACAATAATATAAATAAATAAATAAGTGCATTTTAATAGTTGTTGGCGTCCGATGCGAAGCAAATAGAATCGGTTCGTGTCCTTTTAAGGAGCTTACAAGCTTATTTTGCTTATAATATGGACAGTATGGTACTGATACTAGTACTGTCTGTGTAAAACAGTCGAGCAAGTCCAAGAATGGCAAAGTAGCGATATAGATGGAATATAAGAAATACGCACAACACAAGCCGAGCATTTATTAATAATAAATATCAATTACTACTTGCGTATTGTTTCTCTCTGTATTGGGCACACCACCAGTATTTGCGGCTAAGTAAATTGATCTTATTGAAATCACCTTGACTTATAAGAGCTCGCCACTTATTACACTTTTTTTAACTGTTAAATTTGTGTCAATTAATGCAATCACCGCGTTTGCATTTCAAATGATTTTTTAGTTTTCAGTTATAAAAATTTAAAATTTCTTAAGTTTAAAGAAAAAAAGTTTTTCATTGATGAAAATCACTAAAAAATTAATAATTAACAGTCTTTGTTTAATTTATTTATAAAAATGTATATAAATTTAAAAATATAAAGCGTGAATTAATTGTTATATAAGAAAATGAACAATTATTAGCTAATTGATAAAATAAATAAGAAAGCGGATTGTTGTAAATTTTCCTTCTTTTCCGCTTAGAACGATTTGCTTTTGCTGCGCCAATGGTGTTTTGCAATGAAATTGTTCTATGTTCTAAAGGTTTTCAAGGAATTGCGCATAGAGAAACAATATTTATAGGCGCAATGAATTCATGCTTAACTTAATAAATTTATAAATAAATTAATGTTGCCGTTAATTAATGCACTAAATTCTAAAAATAGTCTTCCGAGAAATTGAGCTTTAGAAAGTTTTTAAAAAGTTTAAAGTTTAGTTTAAAGGTTATCGGATAAATGTTTCTGACTTTAGATTAGACTTATTTGATTTTTTTATTGAATCTTTAAGTTTGCTATAAAATGTTTAAAAAATCTTTTTTTTTTTTTGGCTTTCTTTATATAGTTTTTAATAAGTTTTCTTTTTTTTCTCTCTTTAGTATAGTTTTTAAAAAGTTTTAAGTAGATTAATGATTATCTTTTAAATATTTATTTTTTATTAGATTTGCTTGATATTTTTTAATTAAATCTTTAAGTTTGCTAAGCATTTTCTTTTTTTATGTTTAAATTTTTTTTTTTAATTTTAACTCTATTTTTTATGGAATTTGAAATTTTTTTCTTTCATTAAAAACTGAATTTACTTTATAATTAATAAAAAAAAAAAAACAATTAAAATATGTTTAAAGGTTTTTATCTTTTAAAAATTCTGATTTTAATTAGACTTTTTTGTTTATTATTTATTTATTTATTTTTTATTTAAAATTTTCAGTTTGCTTAAATTGTTTTAAAATTTTAATTATTTGTTTGTTTAAAGTTAAATTCGAAATATTAAATTCTATTATTAAATATTTTTTATCAAATTTCATTTCAAATTCAAAATTGAATTTTCTTTATTGTAAAAAAAAAATGCAATAGGAGTTATAAGGTTATCTTTAAATATTTCTGACTACTGTTGATAAAGCTTCAAAGGTCCATTCATTTCATTTTGAAAGAACTTTTTGAATTAGAAATAATTTTATCAATTTCATTTGATCACTTTTATAATACGAGTACTTTGATTTTTTTATAGACTGCATTATTAATTTTTTTACACGAAAAAAATAATGAAAAGGAAACTAAATAGTTTATAGAGAGTGAATTAAATGTAAACAGTTTTGCTCAATTTGTCGCAATTGCAGTGATGCATCGGAAAATGCATTATTATGATTATTATTAACATAATCATCGGAAAACGTAAACGTTCCAATCAGTGGAAAGATGAATCATCCGATTAATAATTATTTAATGAATGATTTGATATATTTGCTAGGCTAGCCAAGCAGCCGGAGCCAGAGATTTGCTTGCATAATAAATATTCTAATTGGAGGGAAACGTTTATACACTTGATTGCCGTTGTGTTTGTTTCATTAAAAAATATTTATGCTAATTTCGAAAATAAATTCCTTTGTGGATGCTGTACGTACTGCTTGTGCTTCTGTGTCTCTTTAATGGGTCTTTAAAAAAATAATATGATGGCATATCTCCGGGAAAAACATCGAACTTTATTTTTTTATGCGTTTCTATTATTTGCTTTTGTCATTTATTAAAGTGCATTGCAAATATTTTTGCTGCAGGCAAAGCAAACTTGAAATTTTCTAATTTTGTGTACTTTTTTCTTACTTCAAAAAAAGTAATTAATTTCTCCAAGTATTTATTATTTAAATTATAAAAGAAAATTAGATATATTTTTTTAAATTTTATTAAGAAGATTTTTGAAATTTTTATCATAATTTTCCGGGAATTAGTTACGAAAATTTAGATAAAATTGTACTTATTGTTCAACGAAAAATTTCCGAGAATAGATTGAATATAATTTAAAAATTTTCAAGTGCAAAAGATTAGATAAAGATGTGGCGCCATTTTGATAGAAAAACAAAATTCCTCGGCAATTACTCAGTAAAAAATCCTATGTACCAATTCTATTATTAATTTGAAATAGTTGTTTTTTTTGCTAGTTTTTTTATTATTATTATCATCGTTAAATATTTTTCTCTAAAGTTTTGGTTATTAAGAAAAATTTTAAATTATGCAATTTAAAGTGGTTTCTTTGTGTCTTTGTGCTAAGAGTCCAAATAAGGATCACTTTGGCTTCCTCCAGCAATTTATAATTAATCGCAATGATAAATAAAAACAAATTAAATTAAAAATGGTATCTATGATGCAAAAATATTGTTATTGCATTTTAATAAGATGGTGGGCAGTAAATTGCACTTTTGCAACACAAAATACGCATTACAAATAAATAAACCTGTATAGTAGTTATCCAAAAACGAACTAAGCGCGCAATTTGTTGCAATCTTCCTCAATCGTTTATTGTTTTAGTGCATTTTTATTATGTAATTTTTTAATTTCATTTAATTTTTTAGTTATTTTATTTATTATTCTTAAAATTTTTTGTTGTTGTTGCTGAAAACTACGCTTTATTTTTCTTCTCTCAAAAGATTTTATTATTTTGGCATTTTATTGTAATTATTTTTTTTTGTGCCAAAATTAAAAATAAATTAATTGAAATGTGAAACTATGTAATAAGGAAAAACCTACTTACTTAAACTATTTAATATTCAAATTAGTACCAATGAAATTGGTTTAACAGTCATTATACTTCTCTGTACAAATAACTTGTTTTTATTTCATTTACCTAGATACTCGTATAAAGTAGGTATACTATACTGGGTGTCCCAGCGTAAAGTATCCACCCGGAATAACATGAAAACTACTCATTTTAAGAAAAATCCCTGAGACACGTCAATTTTTGTTGTTAGGGGGACATCTTTTGGAATATTTCGTTATGGCGTAACAGTCA
>JASKGO010004759.1:0-118909 GCA_030556065.1 Holobus sp. GC000080
TACTGATATTTATGTGGGGTTTTTCTTTCTCACTTTTACTCATTTAATTACTATTTTTCTCTCCCGAAATTTTTAAATTGACATGTAAATTTACTGAACAGTTAACTAACGAATACTTTACTGAAAGGTGAATATACCGGCCCTTACTTGATTAATTAAATTAGCAATTAAAAATAAAATGATTGCTAATAAAAAATAAATAAATTGCAACCCTTTTAGATTAAGTAATTACAGCTGAAGTTTCAACCATTTAATGCTTAAAAATCTTTAAAATACCTAATTTAAATACCACCAAGTACTAATTAATTTTCCAATGGAATTTTTATAGAAGTATTGAATGCAGTACTACTTTCAAACAAACTTACAGCTTTTCCGGAATTTCCTAAAAAAAAATTATAATGAACTTTTACCGCGTTGAAATTTTTCTATACTTTTGCAGAACTCAATTCATGGTAAACTTGAAAAAGTTTTCCTGTATTTAATATAAAGAAAAAAATATAAAGTGCGCCAATAATGAAAGAAATAAACGAAAATATAGTCTAATCAATTATAATATATGCAGTGCGGTTTTCCTTTAAACGGATGTGGTTTTCATTGAGGTCATTAAAATGGTTTTGATATGTGTAACAATATTTTTGAAAACATTTGACTAATAAATTACCTTAAACTGCAGCATGAAAAGCGCAGTTGAAAACTGCTGAACAAAGGAAATTAAAGTTTTAAGTATTTTTTTTTATCAGTCATTATTAGAGATATTTTTTTGTGTTCGAATAACCGATCACTCATTAGCCAATACCGCTGCGAACAGTTTCCGAGATCTATTTTCGAATCACTGCGTGCTTGCCGCCGTCTCTCGCGCTTAGCCGTCGCGTTACACTGAACCAAAAGCGTCGCGACGCTTTCATATCATTCAACTTTAGCGCCCAACAACGGCTGCGCACACATATTTGAACGCAAGCGTGTTTAATCGCATTAAATCAACCTGCCCAAATTATATGACGCCTATATTGTAATAACTCTTTGAACTTTAACGGTTGGTCGCACGTCAATCAAATTAAAAGACCTATTCTAATTTATTGCAGTAACGCTTCATAACGATTTTTTTTTTTTTTTTTGGTAAAAGTTATTTGGTTGTTGGAAGAGTTTTTTAATTTTGTTTTTGTTGCGTTACTTATTTCATTAAATATAAATTTTTAAAAATCCTGCAATAATCAGCAATAATGGAAAAAGGAGAATGTTTAGCGTTGTTGATTTATTTCTCTTTTCCATAAAAATGATGAATGGGATGTTCTTTAATTTTGTAAGTGCTGGTCTGCCCACCACATTGCATAAAACGGATTAACAAACAATATATTTTACAATGGTAACTTGTAAATTTCATTAAAGTTTATTTTAAGGTTTTGGGATCCTAGCCATTGGCTTTGGAAAATAAATTATTCATTAACTTCGTTCGTGTCTAATTAAAATTAAATATTTAATTAGTCACGCATCATGAAAACGCGCAAAAAGATGAAGATATCAATGAAACAAGTCATTAAAGAATCATTTATTTTTATTAAGTGTGAATATTGTTTGATATAAAGTTGAACACAGTGTAAAATTCAATTAGGTTCAATTGATAAGGGTACAGCAATAAAAAACACTCTGGCTTACATACATTATATAAAAAACAAAAAACAAATCCATCCTCTACGATTCCTTGAAAAGCGGTAATTTTTATTATAAAGTAACAATAATTATATCAATTATTTAATATTAGCCGATTATCAAATTTACAAATTTCTTCTATTCTATCACATAATGGTATTTATTTCGTTCTTAGCTTCATTAACCGAATTATTTTTATACACGTTTCTCTTATTTTTGTAATCGTCATCTAAAAAACGTTTTTGTTTTTCTTTCTGCCAATAGGTCACATTACGATAAAAGCAAAATAAAAAACCGAATATTTTTATCAAAGTTCAAAAAACAATTTTCGCGTCAATCGCTTTTTTGATGCGTCCAATAGAACTTTTGGTCTGAAGTCGATAAATCACAAATTAACAAGAAGTTTTGGCGTTAATGGAAATATAATCGATTACAATAATAATTGCAATGGAAGGTATCACAAAATAGTCGAATCAAATTAATTAATATTTCATATGGAAACTAATTCCAATTACATAATTGATTCGAGAATGTGTGTGTACAGAGACTAGCATTACTTAATTAATCGAATAAGTATTATGTATGTGTTTTGCTGTCGAGAAGTATTGTTCTTTTTTAATTGTTATTATTTTCGTTACATGTTGTAACAGTCACATACACTGGCACCGAGTAGTTATCAATAATTATTTTTTTTTTATATAAAATTCATATAAAAAGTAAACGCAAAAAATGAAATAAAAAATGCAAGTGTAAAAATGTTTCCTCTTTAAGTTACAAATGCAAATGCACTGTGGTCTCATAAAAAATAAGTGGAGCCACGTACAAATTTTTGGTGTTTGTTCATTAGGGTTTAGCCGCAGTGTGTCTATTTTTAGTAGCCTCGCGACATAACGTCTGACAGAATCCGATCCAGGATTGTTCATAATGAGAGCACAGATCACAATTCGATGAAGTCATTTGTCCGCTACTACTTCTCGCAGCCGTTTCGCATACAAGCTGGGCCAGTCAATCGACCAGGATTCCCTGCGACACATTGATCAATTGCTCTTTTAGGTTTCTGAACGAAGGCCGGTGCTCTGGCAGAGGGCTCCAACATTTCCTCATTATCTGCGCATAACAATTCACAAAATTGATAAAGCGAACGAATTTTTCAACATTTCACTCCTTTTATTAATGCAAGGACATTTATTAAAGTTATCTCCAAAACGTTATTTTGTCTGATTGTTAATAAATCAGTTAAAAAAAAAAAATTTGAAAGAATTAAATATTTTAGGGGATAATTTTAGTTAAAATAAGTAATTAAAAATGCAAATGTGGAGAATAAATATAAGGTACCTCATAAACTTCTTTGTAACATCCTTTCGGTTTTTCTAAAATCATCCCCTTTTGGACCCTCTCGACAACCTCGGTGTTTTTCAAACGTCCGTAAGGCATTTTGCCGCAACTAAACACCTCCCACATTAAGACTCCTGCGAAATCAAACAAAAACAGCTATAAATATTAACCCAAACTTTTGCAAAATTCATCTAAATTTACCATATGCCCATATGTCACTTTTAGAAGAAAACCTAGTATAGTTAAGGACCTCCGGCGGCGCCCATTTAATCGGAAACTTGGTCCCTCCCGAAGACGTGTACTGGTCATCCAAAACATACCTAGCCAGTCCAAAATCGGCAACTTTTACAATATTTTCCGAACCGACAAGACAATTTCTGGCAGCTAAATCGCGGTGAATGTAATTGTGTCGCTCCAAATAAGCCATCCCTTTACATATTTGAATGCACATGTCCAAAAGCAGTCCCAAATTACTGCTCAGTGATTGTTCGTGTCGCCTCAAGTAGTTCAATAGCGAGCCATGTCGCATGTATTCCGTCACTATAAAGATGGGCCGGTTTTTGCTGCAGACGCCGTATAATTGCACCAAATTCGTATGTTGTAATTTACTAAAATTTATATTAATTCATCGATTAAACTTCTGAAAATTCGACTTTTTTATTATTAAAACGTACGTCATGACTTTGGCTTCTTCAATAAAGTCGTCCTCCGACATTGTGCCTTCCTTCATCATTTTCACGGCAACGTCAATCGATCCTCTCCACTTGCCTCTGCGTACCACTCCGAATTGTCCTGATCCGAGTTCTTCCATTAACATTAACTCGTGAGGATCTATTTCCCATTTGTCTGTAAAGGAGAGCAATTGAGCGAATCAATTGGGGCGTGAATGAAAATGCATGTCGGCGGATTTACCGTGACTCAAACCGGCTGTGGCAGGTGCTGGACGATCGCAGGGACTTGTTTTTAGCCGGGACGCTAATCCTCCGCTGTTGTGTTTGTGGTAATTGATCAGATCGGGAATGGAGGAACAGCAGTGCTTTTCCGACAGGAAGAATTCGCCGCGGGAGTTCTGCTTGATATGATAATGCTTAACGTGCGGATGTGGTCTGCAATTATCAAGCAAACACTTCGTGACTTCTATTTATTAGCTACAGTAAAAGATAAACGAAGCCTTTGCTATTTACAAAATTATTTTAAAATGGGCACTAGCCCAACCGTTATTGCTTCAAAATATTTTGAATTTTTTTTTTTACATTTCTTTCGTAAAATAAAAAAGAAAAAATGTGGAGTTAACAGCAACCGTTAATTTAATAAAATAAGACCATAATTAATGCACTTCTTAAAGAGCATTTTACCGAAAATTAGGTTTATCAAAGACACCAGGATACTTAAAAGAGGCACTTCACTTCTTGCCCAACTGTTTTTGCTTCTATTTTTCAGTTTTTCTTTTTAATTCTTTCTTAAAATAAAAAATGTGGAGTTCAAAGCAACCGATAATAAAAAAAATGACCACTGTAATTAATGCTTAATAAGACTTCTTACAGAGCTTTTACCGAAAATTAGGTTTATCAAAGATACTAGGGCACTTACACTTTCGTGTATAAGGATAATGTGTACAGTCCTTTCGTCGAAGAATTCCTCACAACGAAACAACCCTCTTTATCCTCGTGTTTTAACAGGGACTCGGAGCGTTGACGAGACATATCGTTGACGTACCATCTGCAAAAGAAATGATTCGCCATTAAGATATAAATTGGTGATAATTAAGGTGCGCACAAAGTAGTGAAGTGAAGTGTTAATATGTAAGTGTGTGTCTCTAATAATGGCCATTAATTAATTAGGTCGTGCTTTACTTACTCGTACTGCTGTAGTCCAATTAATTCCTTTTCCTTAACATAATTGCTCGGAATAAAACCAACGTTTCTATAAAATAGATACAATACGATGTTACTTAACGTATTTTTTTTTTATAATAATTAATGTTAACGTACCCGTGATTGTCTCTAACTTTCCACCAGTGTTCTTGGGCGTCATCAATCACTTCGTATTCCGCATTCTAATAAAAGCATACGCGAAAATTAAAGTTTCACTTAGTTGTAAATGTTTAAGCAAACTTTTCCTTACCTTTTCAAGTGACAAGTCCCCGGTTTCTATGGCTTTGTAATTGTAAAGAGCCACAACCACTTTGGTTCTAATGATGGACTTTTCCTTTTGTTTGGCACTCGGGGTGCCCGGAGTGGCGCCTCCCGGCATTATGGGACTTGATTGGGCACCTGCAATTGCAAACGCACAGTCAGCGCGATTTAAATGAATAAATGCGAACACACTGCACTGATCGTGGTCGCGTTACGGATATTAATCGAAATTAATTAACACCGGATTCAAGAAGGTTATCGGAATCACGATTTTGCATAATTAACGACGGCGGCCACCGATTTCGTCTCTACCAGCGAATATTTGATTCACCGAGTCCGTTAAGTCCAACGTATTAGATACTACGTGCATATGGGAATATTAACGGTCTTCTTCCTAATTCACCTGATGGCAGGTTGGGGGGTATCCATAAGTAATTACAAGCAGAATCGGTAAAAGGATGTAATAGAATAATCCTCAAGGTCTGTCTCTACGAACGCGGCACATAATGGCAATTATAAGGCGGAACGTACTCCGCAGGCATATGTTTTCTTGCTTATTATTAGTGTAGATTGTAGAAAAAAAAAAGTTAGTACCTGCTGCTGAACCTGTAACAGTTTTGAAGACAGAGACGAGCATGGCGCCGAAAGAATTCGGCGATGCTTTCGTCACGAACTCGATGCAATTCACTTTTGTGCGTATTAGAGACAACTTAATCAATAGAAAAATATTTAGTGGTACCCTGCGGTACCCAATGTCTGTAGATTATCACTTAATTGGAAGCTGGCACCGCACAATCCTACATATTTAATGCACTTTCCTAAGTCAGTACTTAAGTCAACATGGCGACCAGTAACTGACGTTCACTTAAGCCAGCAGCGCACTTGTTGCTTATTTAGCAAGCAGGTAGGAGTGATCGGTGCTCGCTCCTTTCTGTTCTACCCAAGTGGGCAAGTGGTAGAAGCAGTCATCGAGCATGCAAGCATATCTTAAGTTGCGGCGAAAGAAGAGAAACCGCTATTGTTTCTGTGATGCGCGCATTATGTGGACTTATATCAATGTCCCTAAAGTGACGTTTTCCTTAATTTTTTTTTTTTCATTGCAACTTATCCCAGTATTCTTAACAAAAGTTTTAAAAGGATTAAATCACCTGTGGATGTCCAAAAGAGGTTCCATTTGGTTTTGGCCAAAGAAATAAGTTTGTTGGGAACAACCATTGCTCAAAATTCACCAATAATAATTAAACCATAATGAGACCCGAAGCAGGCACGCACAAACCCAAAGCTTTTAAGTTATCCGCTAAGTTGATTGATTATCCAATGCGAAATTCTTGATCCGTACCAGTGTGGTCGATGACTAAAGCCGCTGTTTTGTTTAAAAAATGTACATGGACACGTCGCGCGACTATACTTTTTATGTACTATATGCATGCATATAATATATATGACGGTCGCACATCCGTTACAACACAATTGACTCGCTTGACTAAACGCTTCCGATATTTTGTTTATTGTTATTTGTGCAAGCCATAAAAATCGTACGTATTGTTCGTAAGAATTGTATAATCGTGGGCCTCTATATGTTTATGTGTTATTGCCACACTCGTGTTACTCACTTTTAGGCTGCGACTGCTGAACTTGGCGATTCTGATCGTTTTCCTTGTCGTGCTCGTTTGCCTGATTCTGCTGCTGCACCTCACGCTGATCCTTCGGGATCACCGACTTTTCGTCCCCTATCGCGCTCTTCGCTAGTATCCAAAAGGTGCAACTTGTGCAGCCGGTACTGTAACGAACGGTCTCCTTACAACAGGACCACCGCTTGCCGTTCCAAACCCCTTGGTGAAACTTGCGGCGTAAACTTATGTTATTGGCACAGGCTACAATCAAATTAATTTCATTAATTATCTACATGGAAAATAACGGTCATATTTATCACTTTCTTTTAATTAATTAATTAGAATTTTTTTTATAACTACCAAAATAAGAGAGTTATCAAAGTAATCAATTTAATAAGTTTTAAGAGTTATCAAAATTTAACCAATTCAGTAAAAGAAATGAAAAAAGTGAAACCTACAATGGAATTGTTTTACCTGTACGAATGCATCTGATCCAATCTTGTCGTTCGCTGTCGCAAAAGGCGTTCAGGTAGAGAGTATAGTCAAAACCTGACTCTTGATACCCGACCAAGAAAGGGTAATGAACGGCGACGGTGTTCTCCTCCAGGAAACTGGACTCGCAGGCTTCCTCAATGGTGTGAACCCGTTCTAAAAGGATGCGGCCCTTTTCGCGTCGCTTCTAAATGCGGAGCGTTCAATGGAGATGAAAGAAATATTAGGTATTAGTCAGCCGGGCGTCGCGGCGCTTGCATGTCCCACACCCTCGAAAGCGCGCAGACGCTCAGACTCCCTAATGGCTTTCTGTGTCTGCCAACCCTCCCTCATGCATGCATGCATGCATGCCACTTTTTTACCCCTTAATATTACTATTGTAAAGTTTTACATTACACAAACATAAAACTTCCTTTTAATTTGTTCTTATTTTCGCTTTTAATAGTTTAGCAAAATTATTGATTAAAGTTAAAGTAAAGATTTATCAAAAATTAGTAATTTTAGCATATTTTAGAATATAAAAAAACTGATTAATTTTTGGAAGTATACCTCATAATTATCATTGTCGTAATAAGCTAACGATGTTTTATTGAGAACAAACCAACGTTGCTTAAAGTTTAACGTCGTGTATCGCTTCTTATTTTGGGATCTTTTCACCATGTAGCCCTCCTTGATGCTCATCGTGGCCATTAAAAACTATCCATTGTGACCGGAACAACACTCATTCACATTTAATTGATGTAAACAATCACCGAAACTTTCCTCTGGCTCTTAAGTAGCGTTCTAGGTTAGATTCCTGTTGCCAGACAAGACTTAAGTCACTTTAGCATGCGTACTCGTCTTTCCAACGAATCCTTTGTCGAGTCTTATGGGGACAATAAATCAATTGAAATAGAAACTTGACGAAAATGCACTAAATAGGCACTTGAAAATTTTCTATCCTCCTCTTTTCAACTTTTAACCAGTTTTTCGACAGTTAAACTATTCAAAATGTCACTAATTAACGCTTAATTACAACAAGAAATTTATTGGACTTATAATTAATACAAATGATAGAAAACTGAGGGCTCATCACCAGCAACTTCAACGGTATACGAATCAACTGTAACGGCGTGGACAAAGTTATTCATCGCATTGCTATGTATATTTAGAACAAAGCGGGTGGTCAACTTTTTTTCTTTATTTGAAAGCGCGCTTCTTTTCTGCGCCCAGCTTAATCGCCCCTCTTCTTGATTTGTCCGCTAAGAGAGTCATCTAGAGGATATCTCTTAAATACTTAAATAAGTTACAACGATTCTCAGAAATTCGAATTATGTAAATTCTTTACATTTTATGGTTTGCGGTACGAGGTATTATTACCACATACTGTACTGTTGTCCTCCACACTTAATTTATTTTGACTTTCTTTTTTCTGGGCTTCGACTCGTTCTTTGAATGTCTCTTGCGCTTTTTCAAGTATTTTTCTTCTTCTTCATCGGGATCCAAGCCCTCCAATATCCATTTCTTCCGCAAATTAATCATCTTTTTTTCGTAAAAGTCCTTTTCATCTAATTTTATATGCGCCTCACCCTTTGAAACCGATATTTGCGTATAAATTCTACCCACTTCTTTTTCTAAAAAAGGCAATATTTTTTTATTATTTATGTTTTTCATTTAAATTAAATTTAATCAATCTTACCGTCAATTTTAAATTCCGTTAGGCTGCAATTAATAAATTGTTCAATTGCTTGCAGATGAGGTATATCCAATGGGGAAATCAAAGTGATAGCCCTTCCACTTCGACCAGCCCTCGCGGTTCTTCCGACTCTATGCACATATTCTTTGGGTACCTTTGGTACCATATGATTAACAACTAATTGAACAGCCGGTATATCTAAACCTCTGCTAGCTACATCCGTAGCAATTAGAATTTTTATAGTATTCGATTTGAATTTGGCTAACGCAGATAATCTTTGAGTTTGCGGAATCATGGCATGTAAGGCAACATTTGTAAAACCCACATCGTTCAGCATCATCGAAAGGATTTGGCAATTTTTGCATGTGTCGGTAAATATCATAACATTACCCGAAGAATTAATTTCTCTGTAAGTTCTAATTGCTTGTACCAAGTAAGCATCTCTTACATCTTTAGGACAAAGGACATAACTCTGTTCTAATTGTTCAACTGTGGCTACTTCATTAGGGGCTTCATAAAGAAAGACATCTTTCCCTGTAACGGATTTCAGTTTTTCCAAAGTTTCCGTTATTGTTGCCGAAAAGAATAAATTCTGACGTTCTTTAGGCAGTTGTTTAAAGATAGTTTTAATTTGGTCATCAAAGTGTCCACCAAGAAGTCTATCAGCCTCATCTAAAACTAAAATTAGTATTAATAAATAATTGAGCACTTAGTTATGCTTATAATTTACCCAAAAATTTTATTTTGTTTAGAGAAAATGTACTGCAGCTTTCTAGATGGTCTACAAGTCTCCCAGGAGTGGCTACCACTATATGAGGTCTATTAGATAATTCCAAGCCTTGCTTTACCATGTCCATTCCACCAACAATAACACAATGTTTTAGATTCATTACTTTGCCTATAACTGCAAACTGATCTGCTATTTGATAAGCCAGTTCTCTAGTGGGTGTAAGAACAAGAGCGAAAATTCCATAAGGATCTTCACATAATTTTTGCAGAATTGGCAAAGCGAATGCCAATGTTTTGCCACTGCCTGTTTTGGCTGCTCCAATGCAGTCATTTCCACTTAGTATTTTAGGAATACAATTTTCTTGGATTGGGGTAGGTTTCGTTATACCTGAAACACGTTTTTAATTGGAATTTTAATAATTTTCATAGATTTTCATTTTTATTTTTAGGTTATAATCTGTTTTGAAAATTGTTTATTTAATTACCTATGGATTGACACTGCCTTATAATCCAAGAATTGAGTTTGAGAGCAGCAAAAGAATCCATTTTCTTATCAAACGCAATCCAGAGTTCACCAGTAATGGGTAATATGGAAAAGTGCTTCTTTATTTACCAACCAACTTTCTATATCCCATGTGCTTTGTTTACATTTGCATAATCAGTCAAACTGAGTCAAACAAGTTGTACTGTGCTCATGGAAAAGGCCTTAGCAAGGTCACACGTTTTAGTATCTGGTTTTACGAGAATGGGAATTAATAAATTAAACTGATACATAACGCATACACGACGTAATAAAATGCTTATATTAAAGCAACTATTTTATCAGTGCTTGGTGGTCACTAAAGTTGCTGCTACATAATGGAAGCAGATGAAGAATTTCTCCACAAATATTTCACTTTGGTGTCACAATTGTACTTTGATAAAGCTAAGGAACACATAGTAAGTGATCCTCTTAAACATTTTCAGTATTTTCACACATTTGTTCCAATTATGTTGCTCATTATGTAGGATAAGGAAAAAGATACTCACAGAATCTTCGAAGTTCCAAATTCAACATGGACTGCCTTTCTAAATCAACTGCTGCAGTTGGCCCTGGCTGAGAAAAACTACATAGAAATTGGTTTCCTACACAATAAAAACAAAGGCTTCCTAAGGAAAGATGTTAGTAATTTCAATATTGATAATAATTATTGTTTATTTCATAAAATAACACTTTATGTTATTAGAACTCTTTAAGAGCTATCTATGAAACCATCAAGTTTGACTTGAAGAGGATTGAGGAGACTTCTAGACTTCCACAGGAAAAACGGATTACAATTTACTGCCAAAATATTGCAGAGTTTATAACTGCAAGAATATTTTTAATTGATTAGTATCCTTTTTTTTATGTTTAATAATTTTACATTCTGAGGGAATGTATATTACCTTAATATGGGTTCAGTTATTCAAAAATTTATTTTGCTAGTGTTACCAAAGTTTTCAAGAATGCAGAACTGCTTCAAAGCATTGAAATTCTGATAGAAAAGACTGCTTTGGGCTTCACCGAGGCCTGTTTGACGCCCATAAAAGCAGTTTTTAGCATTGAATGCGCCATTTTAGAGCAGCTTTTCAAAGCTTTAGTGGAACTTCAAAGGCTGGAGTTCTTATCGTCGCTAGCTTACATCCATGGGGCCCACACAAGACTGCACGCTTGGGAAAATAATAAACTCAATCGCGAAGTGGTGGTTTTGGGATTCATAAGGAAGAATCAGTTGCCGGCTTTGATACAGTGGTGCTGGAACTTCAAAGGGGCCGTTTTAAGCAAATTCAGTCTCTTCTTTCATAATACTCTTTCCGAGCAAACAACTGTTGCTGAAATGAATAAACAGTGTGCCAAACTGCAATATGATCACTATAATAAGTAAGTTTTTGCATTCAATTATAAATAAACTAAATATTGAAAGTCAAAACCTTAACTTTTTTTATTTTGTGATTTTAGGATGATGCAATTTCAAAAACGTTACGATGCTAGTGCCATAATTTTGCTGTCCGATGCTCTAAGCAGTTCCGAAATTGCTAAATCTGATATTTCCCCTGTTATAGTTTCCTATCCTCATGTAAGTTTTTGCAAAGTTTTTGGTTTTGAGTAATATCTGATTTTCTTTTTGTGAATTTAAGAGACTACCGTTCCAAATAGATCAAGTCTTGAACCTGGTAACGGATACTTCCACCAACGACTTGTTAAAAATGAATTGTGATAAAATAATTTACAAGTATAACTCTCAAGAAAAGTTCATGTGCGTCTTTGCCGGTGTGGAGCCAGGCGTTTATTTGGTCATAACTTTCGACGCG
Organism: Holobus sp. GC000080; assembly: GCA_030556065.1. Classification (NCBI taxonomy): domain Eukaryota; kingdom Metazoa; phylum Arthropoda; class Insecta; order Coleoptera; family Staphylinidae; genus Holobus; species Holobus sp. GC000080. Next base: position 11,958 of record JASKGO010004759.1, read on the forward strand.
AAAAAGACTGAGAAAGATGTTTTAATAAGTAACTTTATATTGGAAATGTGTTCAAATTTACGTTGTTTTAAGGTATTTGATAGTTTAAAAGTCCAGTGTAAATAACATTTGTTCCTTATGATTTTATGCTTTTCAAGCAAGCTAAGATTGTCAAAACAACGTACAATATATTGACGTTCTTGTTGTTTATTTTGTTGTCGATGATCAATCCATCAAATTCATTTAGTTGAAGTGACCAAGTGCAATTTACTGAAGAATTATGTGGAATCTAAGAAGATTTGTACCTATACGATCGTATTTAATAGGACGTGGTGTCAATAAGCAAAAAAAATCTGCGCCGCTAGCGCAAGCATCACAACCACAGCCAGGTACTAATTGTTATAATAATAGGTAAAGTCGATGGCTCTATGGTACCATGCAAAGTTTTGCATGGTATTTCATAAAAAATATAAATATAATATATATAAAAGGTAAAAATTTCTTAATATTTAAATTTGAAATATTTATAGTGTCGCAAGTATTTGACGAGAGCAAAAATGAAACAAGAAGTGATCTGAAGACCGCTATTAATGTAGGCAGTGATTTGAAAATTGCCGTTGAGCAGTTGCCGCAGTCATTGGAATTCCGCAAAGCGGCCTCCTACGATGACATTCCGGGGCCCAAATGGTTGAAGTCCGTTGCCAAAATGTGGACCTACCTTCCGGTACTGGAGAACCATCTTACTACAAGAACATTACAATATGTTTTGAGTGCCGATCAGAAATTCGGTAGTTTTAAGAATTACATTTATAACTTACTATTTTAATTTTAAAATTAATTATTTTAATTAATCTTTAAGGAAATCAACTAAGTTGGGGAAACAATTTGATGCTCTTTAGATATCTTCTCAATGAGTACGGCCCTATAGTTCGACTGCATGGTCCTTTTGGTGGAGACATAGTGATTATTAGTCGACCAGAACACGCCGCAATTGTTTTGAAGAACGACGGTCCTCACCCCGTGCGATCAACATTGGATTGCCTGGAAAAGTACCGTCTGGAATATCGGAAATATAGAAACGCTGGACCTTTCGTCATGTAAGATGACTTATTTCTAAAAAAAAAAAAAAAATGAAATATTTTTATTTTAGGCATGGTCCTGAATGGGAAGTAATGCGTAACAACATAGAGCACGCAATGCAAGAATCATTGCGGGACAATTCGCATTGGTTGAACAATGTCGCCGCAGAGTTTATGGGTCGACTGAAAGTGATCCGAAACCGGCAACAGGAAGTGCCCGATAATTTCCTTGGAGAGATCCAAAAGTGGAGCATTGAATGTTTGTGCGGCGTAATGTTCAACAAATCGTTTGGGTTTCTAAATACGCGCGGATACAGCGAACAATCCGATAATGCCATTTTGTTGACGGCCCTCAATGAAGCCACTGCTGCCATTAAAAAGTGTGAATTCGGATTCCATTTGTGGAAGTTGTGGCAGACGCCTTCATGGAAGAAACTAGTTGCACATTGCGATACCATCGACAACATTCTTGCCACTCATCTTCGGAAGCGACAGGAAATTCTGCGCGAACGCAAAGACAAGTTGAATTACCTAACGTCGCAGGATGTTTCCATGATTGATTACCTTTTGCTCAAGGAGTCTTTAAGCGGCGAAGACATTCTGACCATTTTGCTCGATATGCTGATATTTGGCGTTAATATGACGGCTTACAGTGCCGGCTTCATTTTGTATCATTTAGCGAAAAATCCCAGGGAACAACACAAATTATACGAGGAAGTTAAAAATTTGCCCGCGGATTTAAACAACGAACATGTTAAGGAGTTGACGTTTTTGAAGGCTTGTCTTCACGAGAGCCTTCGTTTGAAGCCACCAATGCCAGTTTTGAGTAGAATTCTCAATAACGATGTTACTATTTATGGATACAAAGTACCTAAAGGTAATTTTTTGTTGTTGATTAATTGAACATGAATAATTTGTAATGATTATTAAAAATTTTAAGGAACCTTTGTGTTGATTGCAACAAATTTGTCGAGTATACGGGAAGAGCACTTTGAAGAAGCCCTCAAGTTTCGGCCGGGAAGATGGTTGAATTGGGACGATAAGGAAGTGGATAAGGAGGCGGCCATAAATTTAGCAACGATTCCTTTTGGCTACGGACCGAAGGCTTGTTTTGCCAAGGAGCTAGCAGAAGTACAGATCTCGCATTTAATCATTAAGGTAATTATTGTTTGTCCTTTATTTTTAGTGGATTATTCAATTTTATTTTCTCAGATTATCCAAAAATATAGAGTCGAGTATCATTACGGCGATATTGATAGCAATAATAAGTTGTTGTCTTCGCCGAACAGGCCTCTAAAGTTAAGATTTGTTGATCGTGAACGCGAGTAAATAATTTGTTTTTCTTGTTTGCCGTTTAATACTTCTTAATTGCTTAAATAAAGTTGATAATTGTCCGGACTGGAGATTTTAATTGTTTCCTGTTTTTATCTCATTAAACGAAAAAGCTGCCGGATGTGAAAGGAGAAGAAGTAATTGTTCTTATTTGATTCACTTTATTAAATGCTAAATACAGGTATATTATACAAATAGTCCACTATGAATACATATTAAGTATATTAATGCAAATATTAAATTAATGTGAGGAAATAAATTTTATAAGAGGCAAATTGCAAATTGTCACTGAAAAGCTGCCTCGGAATTTTTGGCACACGATTATTGATTACTGGTCATTCATTTTTCTGAATCTATAATAAATGAAACCGATCCTAAATATAAATTATAGAACTAAAAATTTTTTTTTCTGGGTAAATTTATTGGCATTGTAAGCTGCCAAATAATAAATAGATAATAAAACTAAATTTATAATAATTAAACTTTGAAATCATTAGCAGTTTTTCTTCTATTCTCTCTAATCCAGCAGTACTTTAATAACTAAATCGATGGTTCTTTTTTTAAGAGATCAATGGAAAAAATCCGCTCTCAATTTTGGAATAGAGTTAGCAGTCTTTTGTTTGCTTGCGCTGTAGCAATTTTCCGTGGTCAATAATACTAAAAAATGTTCTTAATCGAGTTGCGCGTACTTCAATACAACGTTTTTATTAATCCAGAAATCACAGCGGGAGTAATTCTGAGCGGGAAGAACATCTTGTCCTACTACTAAAACTTTATTTCCGCGCGACTCCGGTTGAATTTTACCGTGCCATACGAAATGATAGAAAAGCTGTTGTATTGCCGAGAAATAACGACGCTGCTCGGGCGTCTTGGGCTCGTATCTTCCGAGGATGGCATCCACGTCGGAGTCAACGTCTGAAATATTGTGCGTTCCACGTTCCTGGGTCACTACGTAGAAGGTCGAGTTGGGCATTTGTGTCGATATGGCCAGCAAAGGACAAACGGTCCTTATATCGGAAATCATTTGGCTTAATCCTTTGTATGTCTTCGGATACATTGTCAAAGCTTCTTCGGCTAAACTTAAATTTCCCAGGATCGAGTTGCGCACGTGGTAAGACACCAAGTCTTCGGTCCAATTGGTGTTTTTCATCAGTAGTTTTTCAGATGCGGCTGAATGGGCTGTGCTTCCTAAAACAAGTTTCACCGGAAGTCCTTCGTCGCTGGCCCAAACTGTGGCTGGATGATCTTTGAGAATGACGCCGTCAATGACCATCCATTCGTGCCGTTTTTTACTGTCTTCGTCCTTTGCAGGCAAGTCCGGCTGCGGCTTTCTCCACGTGTCTTCAACGGCTTGCATTAAACTTTCAGCATCTGCATTGCGCAAACAAGTGACGTCTTTGCAATTAACCACCGATAAATAGCTTTCGTTTTCCTTTTCGGATTCGCTGAGTAAGTTGTTGGGAAAGAGGGCGGAACCGGATGTGGCCCAAGCTCTTGCGAACAGCTTTTGCGCTTTCGGAATGGTGGTCAGAGCAGTTACAAGAGTGGCACCTACATTTTAGAAACAACAAAATGAAAACTACTTAAAAAGTAAATTAAATTAAACCTACCGGCTCGGTGTCCAAAAAGGGTAACATGTTTGGGATCGCCGCCGAAATGTTCAATATTTAGTTGGATCCACTTGAGGGCTAAAATGATATCACTAAGCCCGTAATTGCCGCTTATATGCGGATAAACATCATCGCTCAAGATTTTAAGGGACAGGAAGCCGAGTGCGCCCATTCGGAAGTTCGGACGTACAAATAAAACATCTCTGGATCTGGCATACCTAGCAGACGGGCGCATCTTTCCCGGAGATTCACCGTTGAGGCTATCTGTGCCAATCAGCACGATAACTGGCAGAGGTGTATCGTACCTTACATATGGAGTCACTATGTCCATCGTAAGGCAATCTTCGGTTCCCGTAAGGGATCCATTACTGTGTATTTGGAGGCAAGTGTCTGTAGCATTGTGGGCAAAAAAAGTGCCGTTCCAGCAGTACTTTACATCGTCCAACGGCTGAGCCGGTTTGAACCTCAAGTCGCCCACTGGAGGCCTGGCAAAGGGCACGCCACGAAAAGCAACCGCCCCATCGTTTAGGATGCCTTCCACTAAACCGCAGCTCGAAACTGTTGCAACGTATTTGCCATCTTTAATTGGCACCTCGTAGACCCTACTATCACCCGGAATAACGATAGCCAGCATAATGATGAAGAATAGAATGAATCCGAGGGCGGCGCTAATGGCCACACGGTAAGTTCGAATTTTCTGTTTCCAAGTCGGCTCTTCCGGAGCCTGTTTTTCCACGTCTTCGTCATTAAGTGGAATGGTTTTCATTTCGTCACCCTTCCCCCCATCGGCGCTTTTATCGTTCTCGTCAAGTGTTTCCATTGAGGCCAGGCCGGCCTTTGTTTGGTCCTCCAAATTCACCTCGGGCTGTTTAAGCTTCAACCAGATCGGCAGCTTGTCCTTTACATTCTTTATCGGTGTTACGAGTGAGCCGATGATTTTTTTCGCTTGTTGAGCAGAACTTTCACCATCTAAATTAACCGTAACTTGAGAAAAAAAAAATGCAAATGCAACAAAGAACGCTTATCTTACCCTCAACTGGGACATTTGACCTCCTAAACAGATTTGGTAACTTAAGCTTGGAAGGTTGAGTTTGCTTTCCAGCTAGCAGTTCAGTATTATCTTGTGCTTCTTCATCAGTTTCCTATATGTATTACAATGAAAGTAGATTTTCTGCTGTTTGCAAAATATAATATAAACAACACATTCAAAACAATTACCTTGCACTTTTCCTTGGACTTGCTTCTGGTGAAGAATCCTGGCATTAGGATACCACCAGTGGGAATCTTCTTTGGTTTGACTTCCTTAATATTATCAGACTTTATTTTGTTTGCAACGCCGGTTGCCTCAGCCTCTTTCTCCTTGGCCACATCAATGATGGGCTCTTCAGCTTCTGTAATCTTATCATGAGCCTTATTTTCTTCATTTAGCTTTTTCTCCCTCTCCTCCAGCTCTATATCTTTCTTATCCTCATTAGGAGAACTCATCTTTCAAACGTACGCAGTGTCTGAAAGGAGTCTTTATTTGGTATCAATTATTATAGGGGCATTTAAGTGGTGCATTAACATAAAAAAAGATTGAAAGTGGCAATTGAACGACAATACGTGCGATAATGAATAAAATGATTATATTTAGAAGACATAAATAACTGAGCGTTGATTGGACTGTAAGGTCGGTAAGTGAATGAATAGGGCAAACAAGCTTAAAAATATGTGCCTACTATGAAAGCAGATGTGCATTTTTCACAAAGCAAAAAAGAAACGAGTGGCAGACCTAAAATTACATTCGGTTTCTTTGCATTCGTCGAGCGCAAAAAACAAACGGTTAACAAAAACAAGCGCCCAATAAAACAACCAAGAAACGTTGCTGGAGCAACTGATTTATTGATTTTTGCGATTTAAAAGCCGTCTGAATAACCCCCGAATGAATATATGCCGGTATTTATATTTGTTGAAGCGGTAGTTACCTGGATATTTGAAGTCGGTTACTCAGGACGGTTCTTCTATGAATTTGAACTCTTTATTATTTATAACTGAGATTTGCAGCCGACACAATTACGAACGTATATTAATGAACCACAATGCTTTTGATGCGTCGCTAACGCAAACAACACCAGCCACATCAGACAGAGAGTGGATGCGCGAAGAGGGCGAATGAAGAGACCTCTTTAGCAGCCCTCAAAATGTTACCCCCTCTAACTTATCTGCGGAACTTTTAGCTTTTTACGGTTTCTTTCTTCTTTCTTCTTACAGATGTCGCGTTAAATACGATTTAAATTTTGAAATTTTGTAACGTATTTTTTAATTTTTAAATCAAATAAGTGCATTAATTATTTAATTAAGCACAAATTTCCATTGTAACTTTGCCAACTACTTTCATAGAGTAAATTAATTCATAAAATATATTATTAAAGGTAAATTTATATTGTTTCGTTAAAATTGAAAACTTTTTGCGCAAAGTCTGGTAATTATTATTTATTTATGCAAACTTACAGCTAGCACTTGATGTTTCAAGGTTAAAAATTACACGTCAATCAAAATTTTTGTTAAAAATCTATTATAAAAAATTGTTAAAAATGTTAAAAGTAAACCACACCGTAATTTTGAGGCAAACGCAAAAAATTCTGAAGAGATTCATACATGCGACCATTGATGACCCCGTAGTACCACCTAATGTCGTTACCCTTTTGGGCGATATTGTACCAACGACCAAGACTATGGCATTGCTTTTGAAACAATGTTCAGACGTAGAAGAAATCAGATTGTACGGAAAAGATAGAAATGTTTGCGCTACGGCTTTGGATTTAGCTGAAATAGACACCAACCCAAAAGTAATAGCTTACAAAGGAGACAACGAACTTCTCAAGGAGTCCATTTTGGTGAAAAACATTCAATTTAAATTATTTTATCGCGAATTTTGGTTGAATAATATGAAATAAGTATTGATTGAGTTTTTTTAGTTTGCTAGTTTGCCAGGTTTTGTATAGCTTTAGTAGTTTTTAATTTGGAAATCAAAATGATGGTTTCGCGCAAAACATTTTCTTTTCAATAAAATGGTTTTTAGGATGCTAGAGTAATTGTAGTTTGTGGAGGACTCATCAGGAGTCCATTCGAAACGGACGAAGACCTGTTGCACCGCAATATCAGCATGGTAAGAAACATTGCGATTCATTGCGCTGAATACAATCCTCAAGCAATACTGCTGGTCGCCACTCCTCCAATTAACTCTTTTGTGCCGCTGATAAGTGAAGTAAGTAACTTTATTCATTAAAGAGTTCCGCAAAGTTTTTGTTAAACATTAGCACATAAATAAACTTTACTGGGTTTAATCATTTCAACTTGTAGAAACAAAGTTTTATCTAAAATTTAAGTGATTGTCTTGTCTGCGTTCAAAATAAATTTAATACTTTGTCGTAATTAGATTAAAAAAAATATAAAATCAAAATTAGTCCTGCTTGAAGTTGTCATTTTGTTACCTTTTTCTTACTCAATTTATTAGCTGATAAAAAAATTTACCAAATTGTTAAAAGTTTCAGAAAATTTTATAGAAAATGAATATAATATAAGAAAGAGAAATAGAAAAATCTCAAAAAGAATCGGGTAGTTTTTTGCTGCATTAAAGATTTTATTGTTTAATAAATAAATAAAACAATGAAATATTTATATTTTCACTATTCTTTTTAATTCTCTTTTAATAATTCAGTTTTTGCTCTATATATAAAAATAATTTGCTAAAACATCAAAAATAAATTGAAACATAGATTGAACGGAATGATTGCCCGGCGCCTTCATATACTTATTTGTTAAATTTTCCTTCAATTCCTTCTATTTCTAAAAAGTGTAATTACTTTTTTGCTTATTTTATATTAGCATTAAGAAATCAGTTATTTCAGGGTACCAACATATTATTATTTTGGTAAATATTATATTTATTTTTCTTTTGTAGTAAAAAATAATTTGTTATAATATTCGTTTCTAATTTTAATTACATGTCACATAAAAAAAATAATGAAATATATTTTTTTTTTCAACAGGAATATAAAAAAGCTAAAGTATATGACCCAAGAAAAATCATAGGGGTGACAAGTTTCACCATCTCCTCTGCAAATACAATAATAGCCAACTATTTGAAGGAAAACCCTTTATACGTGAACTGCCCCGTTTTAGGGGGCGATTGCTCGAAGACTAGAGTGCCAATATTGTCGCAATGCGTGCCATCATTGGACCACATTAAAGAAGTTAATTTAAACGGAAACATATAAAACTTATTCAATAATGATATTTATTTTCATTTCAGGAGGATCGAATTAATTTATATAAATCAATAACAACATCGTTCCGTACAGCTCTTAGCGAAAAGTACAATAACCGAATGGGCCCCATGTATTTAACAAGTGCTTATTCTCTTACAAGATTTGTCACCAATGTGTTGAGAGCTCTTGATGGCCAAGAGGGAATTTACGATTGTGCTTTCGTAAGACAAACAGGTCATATAGATACTTTTCTGCCGTACATGCAAAGTATAGTACTGTTGGGACGCGAAGGAATCGCCGGTTGTTTCATGCCTAATATCTCGAGCTGGGAATGTGAAAAACTAATGGAGGCCCATCCTTTTATAAAAAAGGCAATCCATGCAGGAAGCAGTGTTGTAAACGGCGAAGTTAAGTTGAAAAGGCGAAGTGAATTTTACTCCAAGAATCAATGTCCTATATCGAAGATAGTTAAAGAGGACCACGTTGGAGATGTTGTCGTTGATCTCAGTAAAACTTATCGCCATTTTGAAATTTATCGATGAATTTACTTGCTAACAATAACAAAGAAAGTTTCAAAACAAACGAAATTGCAAAACACTTTTCTTTTGTACTTCTTTTATGTAATTGTAATTCAAGTTTATTATGTATTAATTCAGAGGATTATTTTTTTTTTAAGAAATGTTATATTTTTTAATGGTTTCAAGCCAAGCGTAATAAACTGAATAATATTTTTCCATTATCTGAATTTAAAATTTTAAAAAGAAAGCGCAACTGGCGCCACCAGCAACCGATGAAAAAATGCAACAAAGTGCGCTAAAACATAACCTAACAAAATACATGTGTTAAGTGTTTCCTACTGACTGGTGGTGTTCGTTTAAGATTTTGTTTCCTGGTTTATTATAGCTAAATATTTCCTTATAGAAAAAGTCAAGACATGTCTGCATTTGAGGTATATAAAGCTATGAAAAAGAAGTCGAAATCCGAGAAGAAAGAAAAGAAAATCAAACTTAATTGTGTTGATGACTCCTTGAATACTAATGGTAAAAATTCTTCTCAAATTTCACTAAGCAGTTTGAATCCTACTTAAATACTCTTCAGTTAAATATCTTTTAATTGATACTAGTTCTTCCTTTTACCTTTTTGAAAGCTATAGCTCCAAAACTCCTTTTTATTTGATTGAAGTAGAAGAATTACAATTTACAGTAAAACTAATGAAAAGCAAATAAAAATTATAAAGAATGGCTTTTTTTTTTCAGGTGAAACTGAAATAATTAATAGACCAACTTCACCAATACAAAATAAACCAAAGAAGAGCAAAAAAGTAAAGAAGGAAAATGGTATTAACAATATAAACAATGATTCCACTGTTTCCAAAACTAAAGGTAAGAAAATTGCTAAAAGTAAAAGAATTGATAATCATTTATCTTCCCAATTAGGTAAAAGTGAATTTATCGGCAAACCAACTTCAACTGTACTTAATGAAACTAAGAAGAGCAAAAAAGTTATCAAAGAAAATGGTATTAATAATATAAATGATGATTCACTACTTTCCACAACTAAAGGTAAAAAAATTATTAAAACTAAATGAATTATTTAATTGAACTTACTTCTCAGGAAAAATTGAATTAACTAGCAAATCAACTTCTCCCATACAAAATGATAACAAGAAAAGAAAAAAATTAAAAAAGGACACAAATGAAATCAATCAAGAAAACGATGATTTCAATGAATCAAACATGAAGTGTAAGACTAATATTTATTTATTTATTAAACACCAGACAAATTAAAACCAACAAGAAAAAACTAAATAAAATTTTGTTTTAGTAAGGGAAAAAAGGCGTAAAATTTATGCGGAAACCTCAGATACCGATAGTGAACCTAAAAGTAAAAAGAAGAACTCTTTTAAAGAACAATCTGAAAATATTGTATCCAATAATGATGCTGAATGTGCATCAAGCAAAGCTGTAAAAATACTAGAAAAGCTTCTAAATCCTTTGAAAACAGCTGAATTTTTCTCTGCCTATTGGGAGACTGAGCCTTTATTCATAGAACGGAATAATTCTGAGTACTATCAGGATCTTTTGGGCAGCAAAGACATCGATGAAATGCTAAGAACAAACCCACTTTATTTCGGCCGTAATGTGGACATAGTAGTTTACGAAAATGGTAAAAGATCCACTTTAAATCCAGTTGGAAGAGCAGTGCCTTCGATTGTTTGGGACGCTTACGAACAGGGCCATTCAATTAGAATTTTGAATCCTCACACTTATAATACTAAAGTTTTTGGAATGTTAACAACGTTACAGGAATATTTCGGCACTTTGGTCGGTGCAAACGTTTACCTCACACCTGCTGGATCGCAAGGATTTGCACCTCATTATGACGATATTGAAGCTTTTATTCTGCAATTAGAAGGAAGAAAATACTGGAAACTATATAAACCGAAGTAATAATTTTAATTATTATTTATAATCTTTGACCTAAAAAAAAGTGTAATTAATTGTTTTTCTTCAATCAGTTTAAGTTCCGATGAGTTGGCCCGAGTTTCCAGCGGAGATTTCGCCAGAGAAGAACTAGGAGAACCGTTCTTTGAAGGAGCTCTTAATGCCGGAGACCTTTTATATTTTCCCAGAGGAACTGTACACGAAGCAAAAACGGATTCCGAGCAGCATTCGCTGCATTTAACCGTATCGACTTATCAGAAAACTTCCTATGCTGATTTACTCGAAGAAATCCTAACGAAAGGATTGAAGCAAGCAGTTGAAAGTGATATTGACTTTAGAAGAGGACTACCCATTGGCTACCTTAAGCATCTAGGAGTTACAAATGCAGATAAGAAATCAGAAGAACGCATGCAATTATTAAAAACTTGCCAGGACTTAATGTTAAAACTTATTCATTCGGGACCTTTGGATGAAGCTGCAGATGAACTAGGTAGAAGATTTATGCACGATGCATTGCCTAGTAATTTAACTGCAAATGAAATGATGTGCACTTCACGCAAAGATGGATTTGTTTTGGATAAAGGAGTTTTAACCAGCAGGTAATTGCAGATTATTAAAAAAAAAAGCCTGAAAACAAGTTCAAATTAAATTTGAAACATTTATTTCAGGAAAAATTTAACATTGAAAACTTCAATTCGCTTAGTGAGATATTACAGCTGCCGATTTGTAAAAGAAGGCAACATAGGAGTAGTTTACTTTTCGACGCAAAATGCAAAAGTGTACCATCAAGAAGAAGAGCAACGAATCGACGTTGATTTGAGCTTTGGCTACGTCATAGAAATCTTACAACAACGATATCCGAATTTCGTAACAGTTGATAGTTTTCCCTACGAAGACACAGACGCTTTGTTGAACTTTTTGACCGATTTATGGGATTACGAAATCATTACTACAAAGCAGCCATTGCAATCGGCATAAAGTTATATTTAGCTAAGTTTTTCTTTGCATATTTAGGCAGTAAAAATTATTATCTCTACATCCTAAAAATATTCGATTTTTGCAAATGACAGGACTAGAAAAACACTGATTTGGTAATCGGTATGCAGTTGTTATATGTTCCTGTTGCAAATTATTGTCTTTATCTATTGTACATTTCATAGATAGTACTAATCCGTTTGTTAAAACAATGAGTAATTCGTTATAAAAATCGTTGACTATTTCAGATTTATTATTAAATCTTATCAAGCAAAAAATTGGACCTTTACCTATGAAAATATTGCGGATTAATGTAATTTCTTCGTTGGAAAATGTAAATATTTTAATTTCTGATGTTTCAGTTGGTAGAAGAAGTAAATTTCTGACGGTAATTGCTGAAGAAAATGTTGCGGTTTCTTCGGAGTTGCTTTGGTAAATGAAGCCTTCAGTGGAAAAAGCATAAATGTTGCTTTTTATGTCAACAAATAATACTAGTTTTTGGTTTGGGGTAATTCCTGGATGGAAAATTGGGTGTTTGGTTTTGTAAGACCATAAAATGCTTCCGTTGGCTGAATTTAGACAAAAAATATTTCCTTTTATTGTAGATAAGAATATTTTTTTATCTAAAAGAGTCATGCTGGATTTTACTGGCTCTGAAATATTGGTTTTCCATATTAAATTGCCGTCCTAAAAATTTAAAATTGATTTTATTAGATGAGCAATCTTAAATTGAGCACTTTCAGGAAATTATACAATAAAATGTAGCGCAAAATTCTTTTTTTTTTTTAATGTAAAGATTGAATTAAAAAAAAAATATTAAGGTTTGGATATAGAAATAGTAGTAATAATAATACACACCTCGTTGACTTTATAAACAAATTTATCGTATGATGCAAATATTAAGCAATTCGGAGCTGTCCAAACAGGAACACATTGCATACGATCTCCAGTTTTAAATTTCCAAACAATTTCTAAATCTTCATACGTTAAACAATAGAGATAACCGTCGAAACACGGTAAATAAATGAATTTTCCGTTGGGTGATACCAAACATCCACTTTCTATTACATTGGGTAAGATTACTTTTCGTATTACTTTACCATTTGATGCGTCTAGTAAAGCGAAATTATGGGCGAAATTTCCCACAGCTACTACAAAAGCACCATTTTCCTTTCTGTAAAAATACTAATTAAAAAAATCAAGCATTATTTAATTAATTAAGGAATTGAAAAATATAAACCTTATTAACATAGCTGGGCTATCGATGCAAGCTGATAAATCAGTTTTCCATTCAATTTTCCATAGAATTTCATCAATATTTTCCTCAGAATTATAAGTCTCCATGCTCTCTATCAAAACCAGATTTTTAAACGGCAAATTTAGGATGTCCCTATTTTTATTTTTAACTTTTATGTTTGATAAAAACTGTATAGCCTTTATGGAATCACCACCGAAATCCCAAAAATTCTTATTGGGATTTCTTCTAGCAAATTCTTCAGATATTCCTAAAATTTGGCAGTAATTTTCTACCAAATTTTCATTTGATTTATCCTTAAAAATTTGCTGGGCTTTTTCACTTAGGTAATTTTTATCTAATTTACCATTGTGACTTTTAATAGGTAAATTATGCAAAAGTTCCAAATGATCAGGAACATTTAATCTTTCCAATTCATTTACTAATTTAACACGAATCTTATCAATAATTTTGTCTTTGGCATCAATAGTAAAATGTTCCACTAAAATAAAAGCGAATAATTTTTCGTGACAGTAAATGCAAGCAACTGGTAAATTAATGATTTTAGTGATATTTTCCTCGCACAATTTCAAACAAAATCGCTTTCCAAACCGTTTGACAATATCATCAGCTCTAGAACAATAGAAAAACTCTCCATTTTTGTATTTCACCAAATCTCCCGTGCTTCTAAACACTACCGAATTATTTTTAAAATCATCAATAATCTCTTCATCAATTAAACAAATTCTTTCGCTGCTTCCAATGTAAAGAATACCTTCAACTTCTTCATTTTCATCTAATTCTAATGAAATTGTCTCATCATTACCATCACGCAATTGAAAAATTATCTCACTCAGGGGATGTCCTAAACTAACTGAACTGATTGGTTTATCAAACAATTTGTTTTGATAGGACACAAAGGACATTGATGCCCAGCAGGAAATTTCAGTGATGCCGTAAAAATTATAAATTTTGCAGCTATTTTTAGATATTAAAGGAAGTAATAAATTAGGAAATGGTTCGCCTCCTAAGCCAAGAATTTTTAACGCGCTTTCATTTAGGATTCTACTAATGCTTTTAAAGTCCCATCTGAGGAAACCCGATGGGCACATTTGCATCCACGTTACTGGATTTTCTCCATTGAATAGTATCTGATAGAGTTTCTCAGGATCTGCTCTGATTGATTTACATGTTGAAAGCAAGCAGGATCCGGTCATTAATCCCAAGAAGAGTTCAACAATACTTGGATCAAATGTTAGAGGTGTACCAAAGTAAATGATATCATTGGGTGTTATTCCAAAATGAGCTCTAAAAGTACATAGAATTCAAATTTTTTCATTAAAAATAAGAGAAAAAGTGAAATAAGTAAAAAATGAAGTAATTCTAATTACTCATGCAAAATTATTTAAATAAATCATTCCAGAAATTATTAAAAAGTAAATAAATAAATTATTGTTTAATTTATTTACTTTATGAATAGTAATGAAGGAAAGAAAACAAAAGAAGTAACAATTTGAACTTACATAAAGTCTTCAATGTTTTTTTGAATACATTTATGGGTCACATGGACATATTTTGGCTTTCCCATAGTTCCAGACGTTTGAATAATGTAACAGCAATCATAAGGTTTGCATTTGTTCTTTTCTTTAATTTTCTTTAAGGTAATTTCACAACCTGTAGTTAATTTGAAAATTTTATCAGGCAATTCTGTATAGATTTGATCAGTGCATTGGTGATTTTTGCATTTTATAAATGCATAAAATTCTACTTGACTGCTATGCTTATGTACCGTCGATTCATCCACAAACATGAAAGTTAAATTTAAATCTAATAAACTAAAAAATGAGTTGATTAATTTTGCAAAAAGTTCATTAATTTTTCTTTACCAATAAATCAAAGGAATCATACAGGGTACATGGCTAAAACTCAAGGCAACACATGTATTTTTCGGAACATTTGATAAGTTTTCCTTAATTAATTTGTAGTCATTATAAATTTCTCGAAAAGTTCTTGTGTATTTTATTGCTGAGTTACAATCATGGTAAATAAAGGCTAATTTATTGGAATGTATTCTTAGTATTTCTTTCATTGTAGAAAACATTTTTTAAATGATTAATCAATTGTTTTTAGATTAATCAACAATACCAGTACAAGGTATTAACGAAGAAAATTTAAATCTAAAATCAAATTAACAAATATAATTAAAAATCTAAACAAAAGCAAAATAAACATAAACCTAACCTGCAAGCTTTGGTGACTATGTGCGTGACCTTGCCTTTTCACCACATTTTAACCAATGGTAGTCTTTTAAGGTATTCCACATAAAACAAGCACTATAATTGATCGTAACAGGTGCATTTGAAATTGTTGTTCAGAGCACGCAGCATTGTTATTTTTTGTTAATTTTCAGCATTTCTTTTCTCTAAAAATAATGGATAATGTCGGCAATTCAAGCAAAACAAGAACTAATTTGGACGGCTGTGCAATATGCCAGGTACCCTTTCCAACTGTAGAATCAATGCAGATTCACTATATTGGAAAAAAGCATCAAATTGCTGCTCATCAATTTGTCAAAAGAGAAAACATAAAGCTTCGCTCTGTATTCTCAATGGGTATCTCTCATGATATTCTTAAAACTATTTCTAATAATAGTAAATTTATTTTAAGGATGGCCCAATAAGCTAGACAAAAGCAAAATAATAGAGTTTTTAAATTCCTTTGGACCTGTTGAAACACTGCATGTTGCAAAGAACAACAGATTTGTTATAATAACTTTTAAAGAGAGCAAAACTGCTCAGGAACTTATCCAGAAAAAGGTTGCAAAATTATTGAACAAACAAATTACTTTTAAAGCCAAGGAAAACAATGAAAGTAAGTTCTAATATTTCATTATTCATTAGATAATTCATTTAACTGTGAAAATATTTTAGGTCAAGGTTTAAATCAACAGACAGGACTATATGAAATTTTAATCCAATCATTAAAGCAGCATAAGACTTTTGAAAGGGAACTTGACTTTCTGAAATATTTTATTTTGGCCAGGCCTGAAGCCTTGAATCAGTACATTACTTTGTGCCGAGACTTGGAACTTTGTTTGAGACCTAAATACAACCGTTGCGAAGCGCATCCATTTGGAAGCACCCTCATGGGACTGGCATTTAAGGACAGCGACGTCGACGTCCACATTAGGATTCCGGAAGAATACAAGTATCCAGACAATCCGGAAAGTCCGTATTACGTTCGGGCATTAAATGTAGCGGCCGAAGCTTTGAAGAGTGGCAATCGGTTTGCACAGGTGGAGTGCATAAAGAATGCCAAAACACCGATAGTGAAGTGCGTGCACAAACTGACAAACATTAAATGCGACATCAATTTCAAAACAATGCTCGGCGTGTGGAATTCGCATCTGTTGCGCTTCTACATATCGAGTCTTCCTAAACTCCGCGATTGCATTGTCATCTTGAAGTTGTGGTGCAAAGTGCGACTCACGAAAAACGGACTTAATCGTTTATCAAATTACGCGCTTATTTTCATGTTCATATTCTATTTGCAGCAAGCACCTTTTAATTTTCCGTCGGTAATGTCGCTGCAAATGGGTGCTTACAATTTTCAAGATGGTTGGAATGCTGGCTTTAATCCTGCTGTTTGTTTTAGCATCGAACACGCTGCTAAAACTTCCATTAGAAACATCTTGCTGGGATTTTTCGAGTATTCAAATTGTTTTAATTATGATGACCTGTTGTTTTGCCCATACTTTGGGCACAGTTTACCCAAAGCGGTTTTTCAAACCGAAAATATTAGAGATATACCCGAAGAGTTCCAATATTACATCAAAAACTATCTGGCCAACCCTGAAGAGTTTGAGCGCTTGGTTACTGATACTCCAATGTGCGTGCAGGACCCTTTCGAACATAATAGGAATATCACTCGGGCCATTAATGTTAAATTTTACGAAGAATTCAGAGTGGAAGTCTGTAAAGCCGTTGAAGTTTTCAAATCTTCAAATTGCTCGACGCTTTTTCGTTTGTTTAGCAATTACGTGGAAAAACAGCACATAAATTTTGTGCTGAAGATACCTAAGCAAAGTCAATTAGTTTTTCTCTTTAATAGTTTACCAAAAACCAGTAGTGCACCTGATTTGCAATTGAAAATTGCTTGGTTTCAATTTACGAAGCAATTTTTGATGGATGTTTTGGAACAGATTTACAAGTTTAGTTTGGAAGTTAAAGAAGAATTAGAATCTGCAGATAAAAAACCTAAACTGGCTGATACAGATGGAAAGACCGTGGAATTAATTGCGAAAGGATGCAATAATTTATGGGAAGCGCGCAATTTTATAGAAGACGGTTTCACATTTAATGCGAAAAGCAAAAATAGTTTTCTGAAACACGTCGAAATTTCCGACTACATTCTATCGAAATTGCAACCTGTGGCGCCCACATTGCAAATTATTAATTTTAATCTAACGATGCAGTATTCTGACGCCAGAATTAATTTCAAATTTAATTCAAATTTGAATAGTTACAGTGATTTTTTCGGTTCGTTCGCCGAGTATTTTTGCAAAAGTTTTCCGCAGTGGTATGCTGTTTACAGAAACGAGTTAAATTTAGACGAAATACAGAAAAATAACGTTAATAATGAAAAATCTTTAGCGGTGGCTAGCTCTGGATCAAAAACACTTTGACTGCAATTGTTTTTATTTCTTATGGAAGCCATGGAAACCTTTAAATTATTTTTACTTTTATGTAAATGTAAAAATGTATTGTTAAATTGGTTAAGTTATATTCAGTTTAAAGTAAGTAATATTTTGAGAAATGAGAAATATATTAAAGTAAGAGAAAAAGTAATTGGTTTTTAAGAAAAGAAGTAAAAAAGAGTTAATTTAAATTAATTAATTCTGATCATGCGCAAAGAGTGGGCGTCTTGTCCTTGCAGTTACCCAACCTGTTTGCGCCGAGCGTCTGGTGATTTTAGTTTTAAAATGTTAGTGAGCCTGCACGTCAAATAATAAATTGTAAAAATGGCAGAACCAGAATTAAACGTCGACAGCCTAATACAACGATTATTAGAAGGTGAGTGAATAATTAGCCGATAATCCAAGTTCTAGCAATAAAGACACACATGAAGAACCCTCATTCGAACCCACAAACACTTGGTGTAGTTAAATTTCACGAGATGACAACTTCCCCACATCTGTCACCACCAACTTAACTTACTACTCTTCTCACCTTTTTATATTATATTATTATCATTAGGCAGTCTCATTAATTTCTGATTTCTAGTTTAAATGGACATTGGTAACAGTTGTTCTTCGTTTGCCTAGTTTCTAACTTTTCGTTTCGTTCATTTGAGGTCTCTGTCACAGGACTGAACACATTCAATATTAGATTAACAAGGGGTCAGTGCAAGAGAAGAGGATCCAAATAAAATTGCAATGAGTGTAGTATGAGATTCAACTCTTGCCATGACCCTTAGTTCTTTCTTGGACAGTTTACTTTTTTGCACATATACTATAATTACATCTCTGTTAATATTCATACATTCACAAAACTTAGACTAACTTTGTCAGTAAGTGTTTTCCGAGTATCTGTTATGTTTTGTGCTGCTTTTCGTGTGCTGTGGGTCAGTTTATAGAGTACAGCAAGATCCACAACCAGAGTATAAGAAGAAAACAAAGTTCAAAGATATATTTTCATCAGAATGTAAGGACACTTTTACACAAGTAGTTTTCATTTATTTTTGTAATTTCATATTATTATTAATTACCCTTTTTTCAGTTTTGAAATTGATTTTTACCTTCTAAATCATTGTTAATTATTACTATTCTAGTACCAGTGTTTGTATTAATTCTTTTGTTTGTTTTCTTTATTAGTTCTGTCTGTCGCTTTTCGTTTACTTTATTTTTTTCCTGTTCATTTTTGGATCATTCCATAGATTATTGCTTTGGAATTTGATCAACATGAGTTGATAATTGTAATGTTGTTATGTATTACATACACCTTATCTCTGTCCACCTTTCTCTAAGTGTATTTATTACTTCACTGTTGTCTAATTTTGGGTGTGTGCGTGCATTAAAACAGAGTGATGATATTGTTTTGTTACAGTGAGAGGATGCCGTCCAGGCAAATCCGTTCAAATGTCGGAATCGGAGGTCCGGGGACTCTGCCTAAAGTCCCGAGAGATTTTTTTACAGCAGCCGATTTTGTTGGAGCTCGAGGCGCCCTTGAAAATATGTGGTAAGAAGGCCCACAATCGATTCATCCATTTATAAATTTATTTATTTACACACTGTCTGATCTAGATTTGTGTAGTCATATTAGTTGCCATGGTTATTAAAAACAAAAAACAAAAACAAAATGTATTAGGGAAAGTAAGTTTCCAATTGTGTTTTCAACTCCACCTTGACTACCATGGCAACGAAACTAACTACATAAAACTATTTTGTTTTTTCTGAAAACAAGAAATGAATTTTTTGTTTGTTTGTTTTTTTATTAAAAGGGGACATTCACGGGCAATACACGGATCTGTTGCGCTTGTTCGAGTACGGCGGTTTTCCGCCCGAGGCAAACTATCTCTTCCTGGGCGACTACGTGGACCGCGGTAAGCAGTCGTTGGAAACGATATGTCTGCTGCTCGCCTACAAAATCAAGTATCCGGAGAACTTCTTCCTTTTGCGCGGCAATCACGAGTGTGCCTCCATCAACAGAATCTACGGATTCTACGACGAGTGCAAGAGGCGCTTCAACATAAAATTATGGAAAACGTTCACCGACTGCTTCAATTGTTTGCCAATCGCCGCAATAATCGACGAGAAGATTTTCTGCTGTCACGGCGGACTCAGTCCCGATTTGCAGGGCATGGAACAAATTCGTCGTATCATGAGACCAACGGATGTGCCCGATACTGGTAATTCTAATTCTAATTTCTTTTTACTGATATGCAATACCATTTATCCGCATTATGCGGATATTTGTTTGTCTTCTTTGCTCAGTTATTAGTTATTATTAACGTAATTTTGTTCCCTTTTTGTTGTTGTTGTAGGTCTTCTATGTGATTTGTTATGGTCTGACCCAGATAAAGATGTGCAGGGCTGGGGAGAGAACGATCGCGGCGTATCATTTACTTTCGGTGCGGACGTCGTCAATAAATTCCTGAGCAGACACGATTTGGATCTCATCTGTCGCGCTCATCAAGTGGTCGAGGATGGGTATGAGTTTTTCGCAAAGAGACAACTGGTCACTTTGTTTTCCGCGCCTAATTACTGCGGCGAATTCGACAATGCCGGCGGAATGATGAGCGTTGACGAAACGTTGATGTGTTCATTCCAGGTATGATTCCTTCTTTTTTTTAGTCTTTAATTTTATTTAAAGCAAAGTTCTATGGTTTATTGTCGTTGAAAATTATCAGTTCCTCTTTTCCTTGTTTTAGATTATTAGAGTTTTGTTTGACAGTACGTTGAAAAAGTTTAAGGACACACCAGTTTTTGGTTTTTTCTGAACAGTACCAATAGTTTCTTAAAATATTCCTTTTATTTATTAGGCCATCAAAAATGCTGTAATTTCCTAGCAAAACCATTACTTTTAATTTAACAGAACATAAAAAATCATAATAGCAGTTTTAAAATAGGTAGCTTAGTGATTTTTCCTTAGTTTTAAAGCTTTTTTTCGCCGATAAATAAATAAGAAAATTGTGCTGCCCCAAAAAATAAAAATTCTGTATGAATGATGCTTAAAATTAAAAAATAAGCATGGAAAAGCGTGACAAAACATCAAAAATTCAATACTCACAAAAAATGTTTCGCTTAATCTGGTAACTGGGAAATCTTCTTCCTACCATTTAGTACACACCCGGACGACAACTAGACTTGAACCACCGAAAACATCGCAATATTGACAAAATTTGAAAAAACTACAAACATTTTTTGTGACCACTCTTAGAGAACATTAGTTCTTCAGGCATCACTATTACTTCATTGATTTCTGACTAAAAAAAGTTTTAAATCAAAAGAAGACTCTGAAAAAAGAAATAAAGCAATGGTTTCAGTAAGCGTTTGATTTGGCCTAATAAGAAAAAAAAAAGTATTTTGAGAAAGTTTAAATGCGCCTCTGCAAAGACCAAAAATTGTGCTGGTTGTGACATTTTTTATTTTGTTATTTCATGCTTTTTTATTTGTTATTGGTATTTTTTCCGTAGAATTGTTAGATAAGTAATTTTTATTGCTGCAGATATTGAAACCATCGGAGAAGAAAGCGAAATACCAATACCAAGGTACAAATTCCGGTCGGCCGGTCACACCCCAACGCAATAGTGCGTCGACGCCTCCGGCAAAGAAGACAAAATAAAATTACTAATCCAAGCACTAATACCTACTACATCTCCTAAATGCCATAAAAGTGCGCTATCATTATTTTTTTTCGTAAATGCATTTTTTATAACGTAATCATTCATAAAACACGTGAGGCAGTCATTCTTTTAAAGTAATATATTATAATATAATAGAATTTAATAATCATTGACATCGGTTTTTGCTAACTGACCAACTGACTAACTGAACGGTCGGCCTCAGTTTAAAAAGAACTTTGATTTACTTACGCATAACTGGCAATTATTCATTTACTTTATTATTCACTTTAATCAGTCATTAAGAGAGTATTGGTTGCGTTGTGGTTTTTGTTTGTTAGTTTCTTTTTTTGTTTGTTTTTTTTTTCATAAAAAGTGCTAACTGAAGCATTTCTTTATTTATTTTTTACGTTTGCGACTGAACTACTATTATTACTGTATTAATCTTTAAAAACGCATGGCAATATTAACAATCGCGAGCTCAAGGCGAAAGCTGCTGAATGAACAGTTTTGAAACTTGCATGGAATCGGATTATTCGTGGTAACTAGCCAAAGAATCTTTGTGGTCCACCCTCTTTACTGACACTAAATAAAATCTTAATAAATTGGGAATCATTAGCAGATGATAATATAATGAAACACTAATAAATCTTTTTATTTAAGAGAGAGAAGAGAGGTATATTTTGATTAAACTAGAGTTATTGACATTATTATAAAAAGTTTAGACTGTTTATTTTATTTTATTTTTCTCGTCGTTTTTTCTGTAGTAAAAACAAAAATAACTAAGTTGTGTATTTTAACTATGGACTTATTAATCCGTTGTGTTCCTATGTGCTTTTTATTAACTATATTATTGTGTAAATCGGCCAACTAGGACCACGATTTAAGCGTTGGTACTATTTTTAAACGGCTTTCTGTCTTTTGTTGTTGTTATTACGTACGTTGTATTTTAGACTAAAAAGAGAAATCTCAATCTAATTGACACCAAATTTATTTGATATAACTATTGATAAGAAAGGAAGGCTTAAGAAACTGTACAACCCCTTCTTAAATGAACTTTAAGCTATCGACAAATCTTTGATGTTCTCTATAATACTATGTCCATACTTAAGTTTTAGCAGAAGAGACTATTTAAAAAGTGAAACTAATAATGTCTGGATATTTTTTTGACTAAGCTGGACTTAAAATATAATAAACAACACTTAAATCCCTTTACAGGTTTTTTCATAATTACATAAAGACTTCACTCTTTTTTTTTCTTTTTCTCAACTTAAAGAAAAAGTTGATGGGTTTCTTTTAGTAAAAAAAGACCAATTTATAAGTTTACCAAGTTTTTTTTTATAAATTTTTAAGAGACAAAATACATGATTAGAAAGAAGTACATTTATTGGATAATAAATTCGAAGTAATTAAAAAAACATGATGTCTACTAAAAAAACTACATGTCCTTAAATTCACCAGTACCATTAAGCAACAGAATATTGGGATTCTCCTTTTCAAACTCGCTGGGTTCCCTTTCGCGATCCTCTTTGCCCCATTCACCCAAAGACGACATAACATCCGGTTCCTTTTTCTTCTCTTCCTCTTCTCTCTGCATACATTTAGAAGGAAACATTATTCAAAAACAAACCGCAACTGAAAGTCGCACTTTATTTATGGAACTTGAACCAAAAATCCGGTACCATTTCGTTCTCATCGACAATAATAATAAATTGCAAGGACAAATAACGTACGTAAAGAAGGGAATGCAAAAGTGTGGAAACAAATGTAATGGCAACTTGAAAAATTAATTAGCTTTCACCTGAGCATCCATTTTGGCAAACTTATCGAACATATTCGCGTAAATTTTCTTCTCTTTTTGCAGTTGCTCCTTGAGTGTTTTGTTGCAAGCTGCCAATTGAGCTTGGGCCGCTTTATTGTTGGGCTCAATTTTCAGAAGGGCTGCGAAATCATTGGCAGCCAATTGAGCCTCTTTGAGGACCAAGAACGCTTGTCCACGTCGAAAGTAAGCTTTCTCATTGTTCGCATCGATTTTCAATGCTTCGGTCGCTGCATTTTTCGCCTCGAATGCGTTATTCTCTTTCAGATAAACCAAAGCGAGATTTAAATGAGAGCTCAGTAGAAGTGCCTTGCGTTCTTCGACTAAATTTTCCTCGAAAGCTACAAAAAAAAGGTCAAAAAAATTAATAAGATTCAGTAAAATCTAAAATTTCAAAACTTACATTTTTCGTATTCTAGGTACGACAAAACTTTCTTGTACATTTTTACAGCCAGTCCCAATTTGCCAGCTTTGAAGTAGCCAGTGCCCTTTTCTTTGAATTTTTTGCTCAGGTCAATTTTTTCGTTACTGTCCAAAGACCAGCTTTCCTTACTCTGCAAATATTAAAATTTAAAAAAATTACAATCAAAATTTAAATACAAGAGGCAATTTTGTATTACCTTTTCGAAATTTTTCAAAGTGACTGTGTATTCAACAGTGGCATTTGGTGGAATTCCAAATTCAGCATTTCCAGCACTGCCAAAAGCATACTTAGGTTTAATTATCAGTCTGGACACCTCATGTTTTTTGAAAGACTCCAAAGCCTTTTCAACACCCTCAACAACATTGACATCCTCAGCTTCGCCAATATTGAATGAGACATCCCTCTCCTCAAAGACCTTATCTTCAAATTTGCCTTGCAAATGAATTTCTACAAGAGCTTCATCATTTGGGGTGACATATCCCTCTCCTGGTTTAATGATGATTCTTTCAATGGATCCATCTTTGTTGGGGCTCAGATCTTCACCTGTCCAGTCAATCACTTCAACCTAAACAAACAAAAAAACATAATTTAAATATTTTTAAAAGCTCAATTCTTCACTCTTGACATACATCAAATTTCAAAGTGGCATTTGGAGGAATATTTGGTGGACTTCCTCTTTCTCCATAAGCATACTGGGCAGCACATGTTAACATGGCCTGTTCCCCTTTCTTCATTGTAGCCACTCCTATGTCCCATGCTTTGATAACACTTCCTGTAAAAATAAACAATTTTCTTATATTACTTACAATCCAAATGTAATTAATATCAATAATACTGGAGAATTATTTACAATATTAAATTACTAATTTGATTACCTTTGCCCAAATCAAACTCAAAAGGTTGATCACGATCTCTGCTGGAGTCAAATTTCTCTCCAGACAGAAGGGTTCCAGTGTAATGTACTTTAACTTTAGCTCCATTTGGAGGTGTTTCAGTTCCCTGTCCTTCCTTCAAGATCTCCTTCAGAACACCTCCATCCTGATCGGGAGAAATATCAATTTGGTCGGGCATGCTTTAAAAGTTGCTCAGTAATGGATTATTCTAGAACGGAAAGCATGTGCTCGTATTTCAAATTGTAATTTGATGATTAAAACGTTGATTATTGTCGGAAATTTAGTAAAAATGCGGTGGAAAAACAGGAAGGATGACTGTACAATTAATGTAATTACGAGGTAAACTTACCACAATAGTCGATGGTTGATTCTAATCAGATAAAGCTGTACAAAAAAGATTTGAAGCACTCAGAAATGGCAAGCAAGACAAGACGCCCAAGTCGCCGGTTGCTATAGTGTGAGAAAATTCCAGAGAAATCTACGACGACCCCTATTTTGTTGTGGTAGGGATATTGGAACAATTTGGTTGCTAGGCAACCCATTAAACGTTTAAAAATTGAATTTATTTTACTTTGTTCATTTGTTTAAGTTTAAAATTGATTTCAATTTATATCAAATAATAATAATCATAGAAAATCTAAAACATTAACATTCAGTAAAATTCATTATAAATATTTAATCAACAGCTTTGATGGTAACAAATCTAGAAATGAAGAATACCACTACAATTGTACTAATGACAAAACAAATAACAGTCATGTAAAATGTTTCCTCAGAGAAGATATCAGTGAAGGCTGGTATCTGATTATAAATTGTCTCTATCAACTTTAATTGATAGTTTTTATTATTTGCCTTCATCCCCATTTTAAACAATTACTATTTCCTTTTCCTCTTGCTCTGTTTAGTTTGTTTTGGGACAGTTGCTGGTTCCTCCACTGGAACTTTACTGCTAATATGCTTATTAATACTTTGCAATACTTCGAGGGCTGAGAGGTTGTTCAACTTATACAAAATTTTGCTGCGAATTAAAGAAACAATGCATTAATACTTGACTGTTGATTATTTTGTGGTATACTCACTTGGAATCATTAAGATGAATGTGAATTAGTGGCTCACTGCGATCACAAACCACATTTGACTTGAGCAGGCAGTTTAGATTAGTATTAAGCACTCTGGGGGATGAAATATGGTACAAGATCGATCTGAAAGGGATTGTGAAACGATATTACTTCGGTAAATGCAAGAAATAGATCAATAATGTGTAAAATAAGCGCGTGCGCCTGTTTTATTTTTAGACCTGAGATAAATTGGAGGTTACCTTGCAGTTTCGGCCTTTTCGTGAAACGGATCAAATTGCACTTCGATTTTTTTAACTGGTTTAAGATTCATAAGCTTTAATTGTTTAGTAATGGCACTGATAACGCCTGCAGAGCGCGAGCGTGTGCCTCCTATTATTACAGACATTTTTTAAACTTTGTTTTCGTGCTCGCTAACAAAATTATGACCTGCAATGACCTGTTCTGACCTCCAGACTTCCACTAACTGGAGACTGGAGAAATCTGTCAAAATTACTATAGAAATGACAGCAAACCGTATCGAATGTCAGTCGAGGTCAGTCAGCTGAATCTGCTTGACCGGGGTTGATAAAATTTAGAATCTTTAGTAATCTGTTAATTAGCAGTGCTTAATTAATCATTAATATGACTGCTTTGCCCGGGAGTATTACCTTCGACGAATTCGGACGTCCTTTCATCATTATTCGGGACCAGGATCGGCAGAAAAGGCTCACCGGAATCGATGCCTTAAAGGTTAGAAAATTTATTTTTATTTATTTATTTTAAAGGAAATAATTAGTTATATTTTGATTGAATTGCTTTATATTCTTTAGAAAATTAGCTATGAAACCTGCTTTTTACATTTTGCCTTATTTAACATTAGAATAGTTTGTGCTAATTAGTTGCTGCTGGTGTTGTTACTTCATTTTACCACCTGTGTAATAAAGTGCTAATATTATCATAATTACCACCCTACTCTTAGTGCACGTTGGCTGGATTTCCTCACCTTTCGTGAAAAATCATAAGTAAACGTTCATTGTTTTCAATTAAAATCTTTTTACAGTCACACATTTTGGCTGCAGCTCAGATTGCAGGTACAGTACGAACATCACTGGGTCCTAAGGGGCTTGATAAGATGATGGTTTCATCTGATGGTAAGTTGCATTGAATTTCATTGAATGATCACTTAATTAATTAATTAATTTTCAGGTGATGTAACTGTAACAAATGATGGTGCTACAATATTGAAGATGATGGATGTCGATCATGAGATTGGTAAATTGCTGGTTCAGTTGTCTCAGTCTCAAGATGATGAAATTGGAGATGGCACAACGGGAGTTGTTGTCTTAGCTGGAGCCCTATTGGAGCAAGCAGGTGTTTTATTGGACAGAGGCATTCACCCCATTCGCATAGCTGATGGATTTGAAATGGCATGCAAATGTGCTGTGGAACATTTGGATAAAATTGCAGATCTTTTCCCGGTGTCTGCCGATAATTTGGAACCTCTGATTAAAGTTGCAATGACCACTTTGGGCTCGAAAATTATCAACAAATGTCATCGTCAAATGGCTGAAATAGCCGTTAAAGCTGTTTTAGCAGTTGCCGATCTTCAAACTAAAGATGTTAATTTTGAGTTGATTAAAGTGGAGGGCAAAGTTGGTGGTCGCTTGGAAGACACAGTTTTAGTTAAAGGCGTTGTCGTCGACAAAACAATGAGTCATCCTCAAATGCCGAAAACATTGAAAGACGTTAAATTAGCAATTCTCACCTGTCCGTTTGAACCTCCCAAGCCGAAAACTAAGCATAAGCTCGATGTGACCAGCACCGATGACTACAAAGAACTCAGGAAGTACGAGCAGGAGAAATTTTTGGAAATGGTCAAGCATGTTAAGGATGCTGGAGCTACTCTGGCAATTTGTCAATGGGGTTTCGATGACGAAGCCAATCATTTACTTTTGCAGCAAAACCTTCCCGCAGTTCGTTGGGTCGGTGGACCTGAAATCGAACTGATCGCCATCGCAACCGGCGGCCGCATAGTTCCTCGATTCGAGGAATTGAAAGCCGATAAATTGGGCTCTGCCGGTCTGGTTAGGGAGATCGCTTTCGGGACCACAAAAGACAAAATGTTGGTGATCGAAGACTGCTCAAACTCTCGGGCCGTCACCATTTTGGTCCGCGGCGGAAACGCCATGTTGGTCGCCGAAGCCAAAAGAAGTCTCCACGATGCTCTTTGCGTCATCACGAGTTTGGTCAAGGAACCTAGGGTTGTTTACGGCGGAGGAGCCGCTGAGATTGCTTGCAGTCTGCGCGTCGCTGCTGAAGCCGACCAAACTGCTACGTTGGAACAGTATGCATTTAGAGGATTTGCTGAAGCTTTGGAAAGCATTCCGTTGGCCTTGGCCGAAAATAGCGGTCTATCTGCAGTGCACGCCTTGGCCGATGTCAAAGCCAAGCAAGCTGCAGGTAACGATGCTGCTCTGGGCATCGATTGCATGTCTTCAGGCAACATGAATATGCGTGATCAGCATGTTATCGAATCTGTGCGATCCAAGAGGCAGCAGTTCATTCTGGCCACCCAGTTAGTTAAGATGATTTTGAAAATCGACGACGTGAGGACTCCGGCCGATGAAGGACATCCGGGCTATTGAAGTGTTTCTGTTTTTCTTTCTAGTATTAGCTTTTCAATGATTTTTGAAACAACTCATTCACTAACTTCAAGCATTTTTGAAACTTCACTTTTATAATAATACATTTTGCTATTTATTATGGCTTGTTTAACAATAAAAATTAATTATAATAAAAATAGCAATTTGTTTAAAAATAAGAAACAAATTTCTGTTAAATCTTAAAACTATTTACAAAGGTTTTCTGTACAATAGAATGATTTGGCCAGCGGGTTCAATAAGCCTATTCTTCAGTCGTTGAACCATCTTTTGTGACCGAATTTGTGGCAGGATCCGGTTGAACATTTGTTTCAGCTATGGAATTTGTTGAACCTAAGAATTCTCTTGATTTCCATCCAGCTAACTGCAAATTTATAATTAACATTGTCATTAGAAGAAGTGCTCTATTTTTGAATGTCTACCTTTAGATGATCAGTTGGACAGCAGTGGCTACTTAAGCAAGTAGTATCGGTACATTTGACCAAACATAAAGGAGCCTTCGTTGTGGATTCTAAGCTGTCTAAACTAGGGTTTTTATGCCAGAAGAACTCTGGTTGAATGGTCACATGAGTAATTCCGTGTTCGGAAAATAGGTCTCTAATGTCCTGCACAATTTTGTTGTATACTTTCGGATTTTGGAAGATGATGTGTACTGTTGATATGACTTTACTGGCGGTCATTTGCCATATGTGCAAGTCATGGACGTTAATTATGTCGGGGAAGTTCTCAATTAATTGATTCTTTATGATGTCAACGTTTATTGTATCGGGGATTGTTTGCAAAAGGATTAAACCGCTTTCCTTCATGTAAGGATAACTTAGGTATAATAAGGATGAAGCTGATATTATTGATAAAGCTGGGTCCAAAAATTTGGCTACTTGTGATTCGGTGAAATAGGTTGCTAAACCGCAGATTATAACGAAAATACTTCCGACTACATCGCGCAACATTTCCCTGAATCCTTGCCGTTGACGGAACTGCGGGGGAACCGGTGCGCTGCGTGTCCTGCTTAATCTTCTTGCTCCTTTTTGGACACTGTCGCCCGTTACCACCCTGTCCAAAACGACGTCGCCACTTTCCGTTACGTAGAGGAAACTTCCTTGGTGGAATGTGTATCCTTAAAATTTGTAATTGTTTATTAGATTACATAAAACACGTTTTTTTTTTAATTATTATTTCTTCGAATTAAATTTGAAAACGTACCTCCAATTAAAAGATAGCAAATGCCATTAAGAAGAAGTCCCGCGGCTCCCACGCAAAGTACAACGATCGGCTGATGTACTTCATGCTGATGATCAATGTGAAATAGCGTTTGAAGAGCTTCAACTAGAACGGAAAAGCACAAAGATGCTAGGAAAACGCAGCATATCAGCATAACAATGACGTCGATGCGGGCCCATCCAAAAGTATTTCGCAGTTTGTTTTCCCGTTGAGATCTGGTGATTTTTTGCCTCTGTTGGCTTTTAGTCAGTTCGGAAGAAACCACGTCCGATGTTACATTGATGGTCGAAATTTTAGGTGACGGACTTTCCTTGGCTTCGGCGGTCACTTGGTTGTCTTGACTTTTACCTCGCTATTATAAATCATAGAATTAGAAACTGAAACACGTAGTTAAGAGCTAGGCTAAGGCCGTATTTTTTTTTTAAATAAAAATTCGAAATCAGTACTTCTTGTTGCTTCATTTAAAACTTGTAATGCAACGGTTTAAGTCGCGTTCAGTTATGCAAGAAGTTTACATAACTGAAATTATGTCACTTTTGATAAAGTTTTCAATGCATGCAAATATTGTTTGCAGATTTTTTTAGTTTCATTGTTTCTGCTTCTGTATATATCCATTAAAAGTAAAATAAATTCAATGGCCTTTTGTTCAGGATTTTTGAATAATAAATATTTTTTTCTCTAATAAAAACAAAAAAACAAAAAAATAGCGCTTAAAAATAAATTTTCGCAAACACTTTGAAAAGTATAGGAAACTCACCATTATTGTTATAATGCATCCGGATAAAGCAATAATATTGCAGAGCATATGGTAGGCATCCATCAAAAGAACAAGGGCATGGGTGGTGTGGGCGACAATTAGTTCGGCCAAGAAGAAGCACACAGTGAGGCCCAGCACAATGTACAATTGCATCGGTTGCATTCTTTGCCAAAAACAAGCCATCTTCTGACCACTTTTGCTCTCTTTTGTTGGCGATTTCAAATTCGAGTCGGTTACATGCAAACCTGCGAGCAATCAATTAGAACAAAAGAATGAGATCGGTTTTGATGGATGTTGAATTAATAAGAAGGCGGAAATTATTTATTATATGCACCCGCGCTAATAAATTAAGCAATTTGCATTTGGAACTGGTTTTTCTAAACTAGTTTTATTTTTTGTTTGTTTATATTGTGTTTTAATCATAAGTGAGTTCAATTTAGTTGTTACCGTTTTACGTAATATTAAACAATGGATAAAGGAACGGTACAAATTAAAGCAAAAATGATGCCGATATTAAATTTGCTTTTGGAATGAACTTATTTGTCGGAATTTCTGCAAAGTATTTCTTTTTTTATCGGAAAATATTTTTTTTATCTTAATTAAATGTTGTTCAGTATTCACCAAGTAATTAGTAATTAATTATTTCTTTTGTTAAAAATATTAATGAAAAAATGTAAATTTTTCATTCATTTAAAATCCTTGTCTTTGAATCTATTTACAAAATGTTAAAATAATTTTTTTTGGTTTTCAATTTAAAAAAATAATTGATAAAAACAATTTTTGCAATACTATTTTTTTAAATTTAATAGAATTGATCATTAATATTTTCACAAAGTTTAGTAATCAAATATATCGAAAACAGTTTTTTTTAACTTTTACTGAAAATTGTTATGAAAATTTTCAGTTGAGAATGCCCTTTAGTTATTTATTACTTTTTGTTTTCTTTTGACAAACATATTAATGCAAATTAAAATATTTAATTTGATTTCAATAAATGTTTTTTATCCTTTTTAAAATTAAAATTTTTAAGTTAAAATAATATATTTCTCTTTATAGTATGTTAACTTAAAAAAGATTCAATAGGGACAATATCTAATGATAAAACTTTTTTGAAACGTAATATTAATATTTTAACAATTTACAAGTTTTTTTTTCCCAAATCATCAAACGATACTAATAAAGAAAACCTATATGAAATTTATTTTTTCATTTTTCCAATACTTATTTGATTTCTTAAGTAATTATAAACTCTAAAAAATACTAATGAAATTGATGTTTATTTTTGTTACAATTTAAAAAATCCTTAATTAATTTTTGTCTTTATTTTTTATTCAAACGTTATTATTTCAAAATTTGAAATAATCTAACGTTTAAACTTTTATAAACCTTTACTAATTTAATATTTCTTTAAACACCTTTTTTTAAATAAAATTTGGGGTAATTGAATAAAAAAAAGGATAAACTTAAAAAATATCAGTAAAATTAAGAAATATTTTATCATTCAAAAACACCCTGTATTAAAAACTGCGCTTTCTACAAATTACCTCACATAAACGGACTCTGCAGTTTTTTTTTCTTTTACTCTCTTTGTTTGTTTGTTTTTTTTTTAATCAAGTATATCCCACGTTTATAGTAGGAAAACTTGGAATTCAACTCCACTAACCGATTCTGGTGATTATTTAATTCGAACGCGAGTGAAAGTCGCAGCACCTTTTTAACAAAATCACACAGGTTTTACAGTTTGGTCGGCCAGCGTCCGAAGATGTGAATATAACGTAGACAACGTTCGAAAATCAACTGAAATATTATTGAATTACTTACCTACTTACTTACATACGTCTAGAGTGTCTGCCAGCCGTATCCTATTCTTATATTTTCGGAATAGAAATTAGTAGTAGCACACAAAGATAAGATTAGGGTACTTAATAATAAACACTCAAATGGTCTTATCGACGTAACTTTTCGAATTAGTTTGTAATTGTGTATTATGTATTTAGTTGGCACAAAAGATTTGTGCGCTTAAAGCGGATTACATTTACCACGAAAAGACTAAAGGAGGAATCTCCAATTAACTAATAGTTTTACACGCGCTACTTATTAGACGAATAGGTCATTTAAATAAAAGACGAATATTGGGCGAAAAAAAAAAGTTGTTCTCTTCGTCTCCCACTTATTACTGCTACTAACAGAATATTGTTGAATTCATTATTAATTAAGTATAGTTCCGTAATCGAGACGATTGTTTACGACATTTATATTTTAATGCGTTTTACGGCGGAGAGATAAAGCGGGAAATTCTTCGACCCAACCACCAAGCAACCAAGCGATAATAAATGCCAATAATGCCATTATTATGTGCTTATATATTGAAAATGAAATACATTTTCTAATGTGTACCGAGTGCAAAATCTTTAATTAATAATGTATGTATTGCCTTTCTTAGAGTCTGTTTACTACAGAGTGATCTGTATCAGAATTTGCGTGTGCAAACTGTTTGCATTGGTAATTACTTTATGCTAATTATTATAATAGATTTCAATAATTTACTTTGTCTTATACAACCATTTATTGCTTTGTTTTATTTTATAATTTTATTTCCATATAATATACTTTTAATTGACATTTTGTTTGTATAAAAATTGCTACAAA
Organism: Holobus sp. GC000080; assembly: GCA_030556065.1. Classification (NCBI taxonomy): domain Eukaryota; kingdom Metazoa; phylum Arthropoda; class Insecta; order Coleoptera; family Staphylinidae; genus Holobus; species Holobus sp. GC000080. Next base: position 44,682 of record JASKGO010004759.1, read on the forward strand.
AAATTTTCTATTAATATTTTAAAAATTATTATTGTTTTTTTTTCCAATCTTATATATAAACTTATAACTTAACTTATTAATTAATTTGTTTTGTATATCACGTTTTATTGCAACAAAGTACAAAGAGCTGTCGACCCTAGGGATTTTCAATGAGCCACTTAATGTTAGTTTTATTTGGACAGAGTTTTATGAATAACTTTTGTAAACAGTTTTTAATTACAAACGGAAAAATAACAATTTTTCAATTTCATTTTTCAAAAAATAAATTTTAACTAATTTTTTTATTTTTTCAAAGTTAAAATTAAAAAAATAATTATGAAAGGACATTTGCATCATTAAATAAAAATAAAACTTGAACTTAATGTGCAAACCTTCACTGTTCAATGTACTATTGATTACATTTTGATTATAACAATAACAAAATTAAATTCCAGTAGTGAATTTATTTAATAAATAGTCTCAACTTGCCTTTTCCGGTCGTGGTTGTTGGAGTCGATGTTAGTACCATTGTTACAATAGAAAAAAGCTAATTCATCCTATGTACGTAAGTTAATTAGCTGTTAATGAAACTTGTCGGCCGACATTAAAAATAGCAATTACAACGGACAGATTATGGTATTATTAATTGGTCGGTAAAAATAACCCGGCGAGATATTTAAATTCGGTGCGCACTTTTCTTCGGCTGCGGTGCTTTGCTTCTCTCTCGCGTTGATAAATGGTACTGAGAGTTAGTTGTTCATTGAATTGTTTAAAAATCAGAAGCAGTGAGGTGGTATAACATACAGTAGTGTTGAAGTGTGTTTGCTGGTTGTTGCTCACAACATTCGACCAATATTTTTCGTTGGCAATCATCGAAGTTAATTTGGTTTCCTTTTGCGGCGATCGCTACTTGTTAGTGATAACTTTTTGTTTGTGATTACCATTCTCGACCGATTGAATAATTGCTCATTGTTAATTTTTATACTAGTTGATTATTGTTAGAGGGAATATCAGAATTTATTAATATTAATGCGGTTTCAACTTTTCAGCATTTCATTAAGTTTTTTAATAATATTGATTCTCATAGTATAGGAGCTTTTATTGAAACTTTTCTTGGTAATTGCTACAATTAATGTGCATTGCATTTTAAACTTTGTTTTATTTTATTTTTATAAAATGTAGGTAATGTGACTAAAAGTTTTTCTTATTTTATTAATTTATTAATTTTATGATTAATGTATTTGTTCTCTCTTTCCTTTATTATTTTTTAGTAATAAATATGACTAATTAAAGGAAGACATGATAAATTATATATTTTTTTTTTGTTACTATTAAGATGATTGCTACTTATGGTATTAAAAACTCATTTAAATCTAAAATTGAAGCAGTTTTACACCATATACTCTAAAAACAGTAAAATTATCTTAGTAGATTTTTCTATATATATTTTTTTTAATTTTATTTAATGCTTGGGCATTGTTTACGAAATATTAACAATGAATTTTGTTTGTTTAATTCAGCAGTTAATAAGTTTTTACAACATTTTAAAAGAGTTACAGGTTTGTACAGTGAATCATTCATTATTAATTCATTCGCTGCACATTTCGTCATTCATAATTGAATTAGCTATTCTACAAATAAGTAAATAGCATTGTTTAGAATACTTAAGGTTTCTTTTTAAAGACAATCAACATTCATTTTAGTGTTAAATTGGTAATAAAGTTACTAGCAAATTAGGTTTTCACTTAAAATCTTGAAATTTCTCTTTAAAATTTAAGTTTTTTTTAACGATTTTTTATTTGAATTTGTTTTAATAATTTTTTTTAAATATTTTTTTAAATCAATGCCTTTTTTCCGGGACGAATTTATTTTATTATATGAATATAAAGATTATTCAGCAGTAGAAAATAAAATAATTTATTTTAATATCTGATTAGTGCTGTCCTCCTGGGGGAATTACCTAAACTAAAACAATTGGCTTACTGGAAGCTTGCTGGAGCCTTTTAAATTAATTGAAATTTCGATCTTACAAAATCTAAAAATTGAGTTGCATTTACTTGAATTTTAAACTTAAAATTTCTTTGTAAAATTATTACAAAGTTTTTAAATCTAAGAGAATTAAATTACTTCTTTTTTTTAACTTTTAAATTTGCGTTATATTTAAGAGTATTAATTTCTGGAAACGAAATTAAAACGCAAAAACAGAAATTTGCTTTACAATCATTCATTTGTTATTAACACGTACTTGATTATAACTGATTGCCAATAAAATAATCCATTATATTTAAATGATTGTGTTAGTTTTGCATTTCGTGATCAGAATTGAACGAATTTTTTTGTTTGCTAGTAAATGCGTAATAAAAACGATATTTTTAAATTTGCATTGCATTAAACAAGCTTTTGAAAAACATTTTATAAATAGTCACGTTCTCTTTCATTGGAAATGTAAAGTATTTGAAATAAGAGAAGTAAATGAATTTAAGTAAAAACATGAAATTATAAAATCTAAGTTTCTTAAACCTGTAAAAAAACAGTTTTTTTTTGGCAATTTTGAAGAAATGCATTTACATAAAACAGAATATTTTATTAAAATAACATTAAATATTTATTTAAAAATAATATAATAACAAAATATTGAACAATTTAGTAATCTTATTTAAATTATAACTTATAAAACATTAAAAAATAATCTGGAGTAATTAAATTAACTTTTACTTCATTCTGTTAATTTTAAACATAATAATATAAGAATTTATAAGATAAAACATTTTGTGCAGACTTTACTCATTTGTTTTGCTTTTACTTATAATATTTTTCGTGCTAACATTTTTTCTTTTGACACTTTATTGTACTTTATAGGATATTAAATAAACGCGCTTTCTTCAGAATTAGGTAAGGATTAATATTAATTACGTGGCACTACAATTATTTATTAATCTAACACTCTTTTACAGTGTACGAGGATTATTTGTAGATAGTATTTTTTAAGTGGTTTTTTTTTTTCTAAAATGTCATATACTTGGCGTACCGACTACTCGAATTTGTTTGCAATACATTTCTGGGTGAGTTATAAATTTTCTAAGATTTTAAAAATGTCATAAAATTATAATTCCCATATTAAATTAAATCCCAACCCTGTTCCACATTCAGATTTGGCTTCTTACAATATCAGTGCTTCTTTTCATCAGATCAATTTTTTATTTCCAAGAGTCTACTAATTTCAACAAAGGCAGATAGGCGGTTTTCAGTGCTTATATTTTAAGAATTTTTTAATTTCAAGTCAAGAATATTTCCTTATATTTTAAATATAGTTCAAAATTTTAATTTCTTTAATGTAATTAACCTAGTTTTGATTTTTTTAGACCGTTTACAATTTTCAATATGTGCAATAAAGGAATACAATTTGAAAAGTCGTCAATTAAATCCTGTTGGTGATATAAATGACTAAACATATCACATAATGATTGTGGTAGCGATTATCTTTCAATATATCACATCTCCATAAAATGGTTCCCGGCTCCTTCATCCCCTTTGAACGTTTTTTTTTTCAATATATGTATATTAAGAAATTACTGATTGCACTTAAGTGGAAAATCGAAATCTATAGTTTTGTATAGAGAAATTGACGTAAATTGTCAACTTCAACGACGATTATACAATATTTCTATTGGCATTTATAGACCCATTGTTTGGTGCAATAGATATAGATATTATAAGGTGGCTTGAGGGGCGGCTGGATCATTATTGGGGTCGATACCAGCTTGTCTAAGCCAGTGTCGTAGATTTCGCGTGCGTTCCACAAGGGTGGTTGTGGCACCTTGATTGGCAGCATGCGTCACCACTGTACTTTGCGCATTTGCTAAAGCCACATGCTGTCTGTAATTGTGCAGACGATCGGCCAGTGTTGGGATGGAAGGGGGTGCAGGCACCGAGGCAGTTCCAGCCAACATCGGCCATCCCAGGTCCGGATAAACCAAAGGTACTGTTGGAATAACTGCGAAAATTATGAAGACAGTCATAAATACATTTAAAAAATGCCTTTATTTATATGACCCGTTTTGAAATTGTAATGATCGCCTAACCTGATGCAATATTTCCGGCTTTCTGTTGTTGGTTGAGCACTTCCCAAATTTCCCTGATTTCAAAATTCAGGTTCTCCAGACTTTGTATGATCTCAGAAGACTCTTGCAAGTGTTCCCCTCTGAGAATAGTTTTGAGACCATCGGCAGCTGTTGCAAATTCCGTTGAACTTATTCCTGAACTGGCACTGTGCGAGGACAGATCGCTAAGTGTGGCGTCGTCTTGCTTCAGAGGCTCATTGGAGACGGCAGTGGCTCTCTGCAAGGATTGCTCCAAATGTCGGAGCCTAATTACCTTTTCACCTAGTAAGGATCGAGTTCTATGTAAAGAAACTTCCATGTCTGTGAGATCCTTTTCTTCCTACAAAATCAAAGACCAATTTCATAGTCTAAAGAAAATTTAGATGACCTAAAGACCTACTTGACATAACTGTTGTAAAGTGTGTCTGGCCATAGTACCGTGCTTCAACTTGAGATCCTTTTGGCGTTGTTGAAACAGACATTTCTGAGTGCGCAGACTTTCCTTTGCGCGTTTTATAGAGTCCCGTTCCAAATGAATGCGATGCCTAAAAAACTCTAATTCTGAGCTGCCTTCGAACTTTAATCCATCCGAAAATGGATATCTGCAAAGACACCCCAAACACCCACAATATGCAAAACACAAAACTAACTCCGTGTGCAATACTTGACTTGTTTCGAACAGTTACCTCAAATGATAAGTGTCGGACTGCGGCGGATGCGGCGGTGGTAATTGATCTTCTAAATCTTCCAACTTTTGCAGTTGTCTTCTTAAATTCTCCACTGGGGAGCAAGTTCGTTGATTTCTTTTGGACTTTATCAGATTCCTGGCCGTTGCGGAATTCTTTGCTCTAGTATATAATTTTTTTCTTCCTCTAGCAGCATTATCGTTTTCCTCTGAAGAGTCGCCGGGTTGAGCGACATCTGCTTTATTAAAGCTACGGTCACTAAGTGAAGTATCGACGTCTTTGATAAGAACACTTTTGGAAACTTTGGTATCAGTTTTCAAGTTGCTGTTGGGATCAACTACTGGGGGCGGCTTATAATTGGAGGGAGAGCGATGCGGAGACCTGTAATAAGGCACACACTTTGTGGAAAACCTTAACTCTATCATTAATTACCGCTCTTTATTCAAGGAGTTGCTTCTTTCAGTCTCGGACCCGGTAGTGTTTTGTTCTCGCCGTCTATTGCGTTTCTCGAGCGAAAGTTTTACGTCTGTCTTCAGTTTCAGATACTTTTCCTTCAGACATCTGTATTTGTCTTCCAACAATCTCTTTTCGCAGCGCACTTTTTCGTAAAGTCGTTCTTCGTTCGTGTCTTTAGAACCATTCAACTCGTTATCTAAATTACCATTGACCTTCTTTTTTAATTCGCTTATTTGGTGTTCGTGTTCTTTTCGTATTATCTTTTCCTGAAAATTTCGCAATTGTAGATTATTTAATAAAAGAAAAATTGCAAAAAAATACTTCAGATTTAAAATCTTGCTTAAGATTTTCAATCACTGTTTGATGTTGTTTTTTGATTTGATCTAGGATTGCGTTGTGTTGAACAATCAATTCATCCTTGCGTTTCTCAAGTTCTCGGCTTAAATCTTTTTCTATTTCTGACCACTTTTCCTCCAAAACCTTTTTAGATTCATCACCTTGTTTCTGAAGCTCGGCACGTAACTTATCTAGTTCATCACTATCATGCTGCCTTTTTAAATCCTCCTTTTTACGCTTTAACTCTTCCTCGAGTTTTAATCTTTCCTGTTCCAAAGCTCTTATATTCCTACTCTCCATTTCAATGCGTAAGTTTTCCAATTCCTTCTTTATGTTTTCCTCATACTTGGTTTTTTCCGTGCTCAGTATTCGATCCAACTCGTCCTTTTGGCTTTCCTGAAGTTGCGTCCTATATCGATTGATTTCATCGTTGTTTTCATTCCACATGATTTGCTTCATATCTTGCAAACCTTTATTTTCCTTAAGGATGTCTTCCGTTTTGCGCTTACTCTCTAAACTTTTCATAATCGAATCATCTTCGGAATCGGAAATTGGAGCGCTGGATTCTGATTTTTGCTTCGGATCGAGAAAATCCTTGGGATCCGGTTTCACAATTTTTAAACTACCAGCTTCCGCAGATGTAGTCATAGTGTTTTCGTTTTTACTTAGTTGCGATTCAATATTTAAACTAAATCTGACATTTTTCTTATCATCCTCAGGATCAATAATGAAGCTGCGCTCCCTTAAAATGCTCTTAGGCTGATCTTTTTCTTCACCTCTATCGGGACTTTCGCCTTTTTTCTTAAGAAACATGGATCCATCTCTGGTAAGCTTAAAATCCTTTTTTGTTCCATCTAGATGCGCATCGGTTTTGCTGTTATCAAAACTAGTGGAAAGTGTCAGTCCAATTTTCTTTCCGGTCACTATCGAAGAAAGTGGATTTTCTTCAGATTTCTGCTTAGACAATTTCAATGGTTCAAACTTAATCGGGGACAATTTAATTTCTTTTTTCTTGGCACCCAAATGTTCAGACTTGGTGATCGCCAAAGGATTCTCCTCAAAACTTGGCAAATCATCTCTGTTGTACGTGGCATCTTCATTTGGCTCTCCTAAACTCTGCGACTGACTCTCAGATCTTTTCTTTTTAACAATACCTCTGTAAATGCCATCCAAAGGATGTTCCCATTGACTCTTACCCGTTACATTATTATAGTAATAATAAGTTTTTCTATTTTCATCGTAACTGTCAATAAAAAAAAATTGAAGAGATTAAAGATAAGTCATAGTTATGAAACAAATGAAAAATTAGGACATACATAGGCTTCCAGCCGGAAGGAAGGGCTTGCATAAGTCCTTCAGCAGCCAAGGGAAGCAATTCCGGTTCATTTTCAGGATCAATACCTAGTTTAGTTGCGTAAACTTTGATTTCTAAAATATTCAAATAATAAGATTTTTTTCAAAATAAATAAATAAAAATGCTAGGGGGTTGGCTCACCATCGATCGAGGGACTGCTTGTTTCGTCGAACACCTCTTCGCAGATAATACTGTTCGCACTGGACATGTTTTCAGCACATTGGATTCATATTCTAACAGGACGTGTCACTGTCAGCCAGTAGGACAGCTGAATTTATGCGGAAGCAATTGAAATACTTTTAACATTTATCGCGTTAATGATTGCGTTAGAGCGGCACTTGAACCGAAATACAAACAAACAGCGGGTTCGACTGCTAAAGCGCCGTCGCGACGCTGCTGACCTGTGGTGGTTCACGAACGACGCCAGGCGTCGCTACCAAGTCCTAGGTTCTTACTTACAGCATCAACCAGTACAAACTAAATTTAACTTTTATAACTTTTAAATCTTTAATTATTTTTTTACACTAATAAACGAAAATCCATTTTGTGATTTTATACTGTAAAATTTATGTTTTAGTTTTTGGAAATTAAAAAAGAAGTCTAAAGCAAAATACTCTCTTATTACATTTTTTGTTAAATAAATAAACTTTCTTAAATTTACACCATTTTTGAGTACAGGAAATGATTACACTAAGAATTAACTCCAGAATTTTAAAAAGAAATAAATGAATGCTTTAAAATTTAATTTAAGAGTTTTCTTTTTAATTCAGAATTTCCATAAAATCTTTTTTATAATGTTTTAGTAAAGATTTTAATTATTTTAAAGTTTCTTTAAGTTTCTGATGTTATTTTTAGCATTTTCATAAAATCCCGAAACTATTTTTGAGTAAATTGGATATTGAAAAGCAGTGAAATAGATGTTACGGAATAAAGTGGTGATTTAAAAAATTGCATTTTAAATTCCAATCGTTTCGTCTCCTTACATAAGAATTGAGTTAAGAGATAATCTTTAAATACAATAGCGCAACATATGAATTATAAATTAGGGGTGGCAACAGTTTTCTGCAGGAAGTGCTGGGGGTGTAAAAGGTCTGTCGTGAAAATTCGTGCGTGTGCCGAGCGTTACGCAGTGGAGGCCGTCGCTTTTCCGGTGGCAGCGGCGGAGGCAGCGGCGGCGGCTCTAGGGTGGGAGTCTGCAGAGAGAGGGATGCTGCTGAAACAGGGATGCTGTATCAGAGCACCGTATTGATCACATAACTGTGTACCCGGTCATCTCTCATGCATCCCCTTACTTACTTACATAACCATGTAGTGTGCTAGTGCGAGACGTGCAAATGCATTCTTTCATTTTCAGAGACACACGCTAACCAACCACCCTCACAAAACAACAAAAAAAAAATATTAAATACACACCACCGCTAATAATTCAAATATAATTATCTTATAATCACTTTAACACCGTTCTTGCCAAACACTGGAACAAACTGAAGAAAGTGCGTGCAATGGAAATATGCGTATCTATGTGCGTGAACCGGAACTATCAATTTTATATAAACACCAATAATACAAATATTTAAACTCACTGCTCATCCCGTTTAAATTAATAATAAATTACTATTAATTAATATTTAAAACGTCGTCGCACACATTCTTATTGTGATAATAATAAAATCGGTCATTTAAATTACATGTAAAACGTAATGACAATAGACTACGAGCAAATATTGCAATAAAATTGTAATTTATAATTAAGGAAACTTTTAAAGTAAGTATTATGAATAGAGTTAACTTTTCCTTGTGGATTTTTCTTTTCTCATTGAAAATTTGGCGAACTTTTGTTGGTGACACGCTGACCGAATTTTCTTCAAGTAGTAATAATAATAATAATTGGGGCAATCTTCCACCCGCATGCTTTTTCTTTTTTTCATTTTTTTTTCCCTTCTTGGTTGCTTCCTGAGTGCCTTTCCTAAATAGTAAATTGCATTTTATATTCTGAGGGAGATTTGCTAGTTTTGTTTTCACTTTCGGAAAAATAAATTACTTTCTGTAAATTGATTTTTTTTTATAATTATTTTTTTTACAATTGAATAAAACTTATTTATTTTAATTTTTTCGTTATACCCATGGGATCTAATAGGAAATTATGTTTTTTAGAATAACAATTATGGTGGATCTTGGAGGCTACGTCATTATCCTTGTGGAAACCAAGGATAAGAAAATTAAACTTTATGGTGAGCTTAACACTTCATTTTCTAGGTGTACATTATTGTTATTCGTTTATATAACTTAACAAGTAGTTTTTTTTTTAACTATAAAGTTAACATTTTTATTAGAAAAGTAGACAAGTCCCTTTAAATTCACAAGATGGGTGTATTTTAATAAAGAGAGAATAAATTAAAACAGCGAATTGTTAAAATGCAGTTTTTGGTGAAAATGTGAAATGTTAGTATACCGACGTATTCCTTTGAATCCTGTCACTAAGCATTTCATCCTTCGATTATTCTCACCTGAACCATCTGCAAATCTCTTCCACTTGAATTCTTGCAATTTATATGCCAAATATATTTGCTTCCAGAACTACTGTATCACTGCCTTCCATCTATATACAATCTTACATACTTGAAAATTTCTTTTTCAATTTTTTTCTTATTCAACAAAAAAAAAACTTTTTTAGTCTATTGCTAAAAAGTATATAAAAAAAAAAACAACTAATAAATAAAATGTAAAATAAAATTTTACAGTCATTAAAAAATAAAAATGAAAAACTGAAAAAAAAACTTGTCTGTATAGAAGTGATATGATAATGAATGAAAAATAAAAAAATAGAGGCACTAGGATTATAGAAGAAATTGAATTGATGCGAGCATATCATTTTCGCCGCAGTTAAAAGGGACAATCGCTTTTCAATTATGTGAAAATCGTTAATCCGAATAACACTTTTCAGGCTCGCCGGCTGACAAGGACAATTTGGAAGTGGGCGACGAGATTCTCGAAGTGAACGGCAAAACTCTGGAAGACGCCACCCACACAGAGGTTATAAATCACATTCATCAGGTACGTTTTCCCAAATTAATTAGTTAATTCTTAAATTAGACTTCTGCATTATTTAAATTTAGGATTATCCGAAGTTCCGATAAAGTAATTGCCTGTTGAATTGTTTGTTGCAGTGCATAAGGTCGAGGACGATATGTTTACGTGTGAAGAGAAAAAGCGGGGCTCGATTAGGTAAGTCGATCACTTTGTATACTATAAACTAATTAATTGGTTAAACCAACTTAAAAGAAATCATGAAAGAGGATTATTTTTATATTTTTCTTCTATAATTTCTTAATTAAAAAAAGCGCCGCAAAATTGGCTGTAAAACAGCATTTTACTTTGCCATAACAGTTAATGAAATGGCGAAACCATTTCTGGAAAATTATTATTTATGCTTCAATTTACTTCTTTTCTATTTTGCAAAGTTATTTAACTTTCGGTATGGAAAACTAAAAATAATTGCATCAAAAAAAAAAAACTATTTATAGAGGGTAAGATTTTCTGATCGATTCACTGAGTCTATAGAAATGCCATCCGTAATAGTGCACTCTTCAACCCCTATATAATCGCATAATCCAATTTGCCCCGCTAATCATTATTTGCGACTTATTTTTGAGCCCTTGCTTGCCGCTTCCCGGCTAATAATGGAGTGACTAAATGCTCTGGAAAATCTATTTATGCGACCTCATTTTCTATTGCACCACCGAAATTCTATTTTGCAATATGCGAGCTACGGGAAACAATTGACTAATTTATGTTTATAACTTGCTTATTGCTTAGGTGTCAATTTTTAATTAAATTTATTAGGTAACAGCCTTAGCGCTACTTTTGTGACTTTAAAATGAATTAAATTATTTTCCCTTTATTCGCAGTTTAATATGTTTTTTTTTTTTGGTTTTTTGTTTTAGTTTAGTATACAATTTTTCTTTTTAATTCGTTAATATTGACGAAAAATTAAACTTATTTTGAAAATTTTTAATTGTTATTTATTTCATGAATTAGCTAAATTTTTATTATAATAATTACAGTTTGTTTTGCAAAGTAACATTAAGTTAAACTTTAAGTAACTTAAAGATTATTTTTTAAGCGCAAAATTCTCTAGATAAAACCTTTATTTAAAATAAGGAAAAACAAATTTGTGTGAAATATACAGGGTCATTCATTTGCAATTTTTATTGCAATTAAAACGACACAAAATAACTGAAACTTTATTTCTAAAAAAAAGAAAAGTGAAAATTTTTCAAACAGCAGTTTTATTAGCGCCAATTTATCCGTTTATTGTATTGAAAGTTTGATTTCTGTGGGCTGCATACATTCCGCGCACAGAAATCACAAATATAAAGGTGACCATCTCACCTGGTTGCTTCTGGTCGCTTCCAGCAGAGGTGGCACAGTGGTAAAGGTAGAGAAGGAGTGTGGTATGAGTGCCGCAACCAGCCGCGGTTGTGACGATCGCGTTGCTCATAATGAATAAATAAAAAGCCAGCCAGTTCTTTGAAAACGCAGCACGACAGTGAAGCGTACTCTGCATGTATAAAACTCATACATTCAGTGTAAATTTCTCTTTTGTTGTACAATTTGCATGTATTGCTCAAAAGTTGGTAGCGCTGAAGCGAAGTGAAAAGGCGTCGCGAAACGCGAATTTTTCAGTTATTTCTTCATAGATTTCGGTGCGAAAAAGTTACCAAAGACTACCTCTTGCTATTGCTGCTGCTACTGCTGCTGCTGGAAGCCAGTGCAAGAAGGAAAGTTGAGACGTGGCTCAGAAATTTACTAACGCTCGCAGTGAATGAACAAAGTTCAGTGGAAACTTCAGTGCGCAATTTGGATTTTTATTTTTCATTTCTGCAGTTTATGTAAGTTTCCCCAAAATTCGTGCTGAATTGTCTTTTTCTGTTAAATGTGTTTGTTTACAAAAAAAATGCATCTCGTGTTAATGGGCGTATGTGCTGAATGCTAGTTTAGAGTTCCAAATATTTAATGTCATGACTTATAGGATGCATTTTAATTGGCGGAAAAGTCTTATGTGATGGAATTCTTGGTTGTTTGTAATTGCAATAAGCATCATTATTTGTTTATTAGATTTTTTCAAGGTCTGAATTCCAAGGTAACTTTTTTTTGCTATAATAACAGTATAATCTGCTTGAAATGCTATTGGAAGTAATTATTGCCATTGTAAAATTAATTTTGCTGTGTGACAAACCAAATTTAATCCTCATTAGAAAGTTATGTTTAAGAATTTAAAGAATTTCCCTTCGCAAAGTTATTTTGCTGTAATTTTAATGAAGAATATTGCTAAATTAGCACTAAATAATAATAATTCAGAAAAAAAATTCATAAAGCACTAATGATAATTTATAACTTCCGCGTTAAATCACTTTGGAAACCGCTATTCGATTAACTGGGCACTCTCAACTTAAATTTTCTTTTTAATCTCTATATGGGTTAGTACGTGATGTATGATTAAGGTATGCCCTGTAACGGTAATCGAACATATATTGCATCATATTTTTTTCACATTATATACTTTTTCTATGACTCTCCAGTCTCCATTATAGGTGTTAAAAATAATAATACGTCGTTTTCAGTTGCAAATCAGCCAACAGTATAGAATAATTATTGTTATTTCCATAGAAATGACTAATTGAGAATTATTCATTTGATTAAAATGCATTGCAGAATTGCACCGTTGATTGTATAGTTAATATTTATGATCGCACTATTATTGTTATTGCAATTACAAAATTATATTTGCACAATACGTGCCTTCAAAAGAAAATTTTATTTTCGCTTACGACTGTTAAGTTAAATTATATTTTATTTTCGCTTTTTTTTTTGTTTAAAAGTTATTTCAATCCTGATTTTACATTTTGATTGTTCAAAATTTAATGTTCATTTTTGCTTTTTATTGTTTTCTTGTTGTATTTAATTTAGATGCGAAAGCACTTTTTTAACTGTGTCATAGCAATTACATAATTTGAATAAAAATGCTTGTTTAAGTTTATAATTGTTTTAGTTTTGTGTAGGACTGTATTGATTTTGTTTGCAATTGTTTCGTTCGGTAAACCATTATTTTTCAATGAACTTTTCTTATTTTCGTATGATTTTCTCTTTTCAATTTTGTTAATTTGTACATTGGAGTAGTTTTAATCGTTTTAATTCGTTTCAATCAATTTAAAATACTGATTTTTGTCATTTTTTTGGTCTCATAATTGTTGAATTTTAAAGTTTCTATTACAAATTAATTAATTGAGAATTATTTTGCAAGAAAAGTACTTAAGTTTTTCTCATTTACTATGAATTAGATGGGTCCAAAAGAAAAATGATTCAAAATTCTTAGATAAAGGATTATAGAAACGTATCACATATTGATAAATAAGAAAATTATTATCTCAATTCGTTGTTTATCAAGGGTGATTTATTTTTGTTACAAAATATGACTCTTTAAATAACAATTTTAGCACATTTTTAATTTGTCACTTGCCTCCCATTGCTTCTCAGCTCATCAATCCCATCAATTATAAATCAAATATTGCAAAATGGGCTTCCTCATTTTTTTATCCAATTTAAATTTGTCACTTCAACACTTTTTCTTTTCGGCTCGTTAATTATAAAACATCTCTATAAATATTGCTATTTTTTGATTTTTTATCCGGTTTAAATTGCTTGTAAAAATTTTCGGACGCTTTTACGTAATCTGTTAATTTGATAAATGAAACATAATTTCCAAATTGTGGTTTCCCTCTCATTGCCATCAAATAAACGGACGTGGTCGGGAAACAGAAAAACAAAAACAATTGACCCGATTCACATAATTTTCGAATAAGCTTCTCATTAGCATCGAGTTTATCTGATGGCATATCCGACGTAGGTAAAAATTTATGGCTGCAAAACGTAAACGGAGCGAAAAAGCCAAAGGGGCAAAGTGGGTCAAATAAAATTTGTCACTTTAATTGTCTCTTTAATGAACCGAGTAATAATGTGCGTTAGCGTATACTTAGCACAAAGTGAACAACATTCTTAGCGGTTGCAATTAAACTTTTCGGCCATTTTCGGTGCAAGCAAAAAGCATTTGTTAATAAATGTTAATCTAATTTAAAAGTCGTTTACAAAATTGCGCTGCGCCGAACATTAAAACTATTCCTATTAATCCTTTAGCGTTTATTTTCAACTGCAATGAACCACCGCCATAAATTTCCCTCAGAAGGATTCGGTTGATGGGAGTGCGTTAGTGTGTGTGTGTGTGTGTGTGTGTGTGTGTGTGCGTGCGTGCACGGTTATTTTTTTCTTTTCTTTTTTTAGCTAAATGGAGATTCTTCCGTTGGCGAAGAGAAGTATAAATTGCTACAAATGTCTCGCAACGACTTCAGATGTCTACCGCCTTAGCTTACCCTTATGGCAGCGCAATTTAATTTTTTTACTGGCGAATTTATTGTTTTTATCTCGGTTTTATTGACTTTCGAATTGGTGGCTAGCGACGACGAGAAATACGACGATGTCTTGTTGGCGGCGGAGCATAGGCGGCCAGACAATGTGCACTATAAGTTCAATTTACGTGCAGGTCGTAGTAACTTCTGTTTGGTTCGACCTGTGTATGGGTAGTATGTGTGTGTGTGTGTGTTCAGTCTACCTATATGTATAGACATGAAAGATTGGCGTATAATCGATTATTTAGGCGACTAAAGCAGTAAACAGAGTACTCAATTTCGCTCTTTATGTGTTTGTTTTATACCACCACTTACACAAAGGGTTTTAAATGCGCAAAAGTATTGCCATAGGCAATTCCCTATTTACTTCAATCATAATAACCATATAATAGTGCGATAGCCGTTAATATGGCCCTTTTTTATGTCCTGCTAATGCTTATTAAAATTAATCTCTAGGTAAAAGGGTGCACTTTTTGTGAAAAATTGATAAAGTCAATAGTTAATTGCTTGGAGGATACGATTCTTTAGAAACTAATAATAAAAAAGAAGATTTGTTAAATTAATAATTTATTTAAAATTACACTTTGTAAATTAAAAAAAAAAACTTTCTTATTTGATAGACCAAACAAGATGGAAATATAATGAATTGAAACACAATTTTACATTTCCTTTTTATGGAAGAGACTTTCTTTGAAATCGCCGTTTTTCTATTTCAACTGTGTTTAACCTAATGAGGTTTAAGTTTTAAACTATTTAGTTAAACAAATACTAATTAAAATGATATTGTCTATAACTTAAACCCTTTATCTTTAACTGGCTAAATAAGGTGGAAAAATAATTAATTAATGAGACAAAACTTTTACATTTTCGTTTTATTGAAGAAACTTTCTGGGATGCCACAGGTTTTTAAACATTAAAATATTTTTTTAATGTTTTTATAAGGTGCAGATAGCAATGGTAAACTTTGATCGTACCTTAATTTTCAAAAAAAAAAAACAATTTAAACAGAAGGATAGTTTTATAAAAGAAAATAAGTGACCGTTTAAAAACTGAAAAGGAAAATGCAATTTGAAAATCGCTTACTTAAAATGCACTTTGCATTTATTGAAAATTCCACCAATCGAGTAGTAATAACAAAGTCCAATCTTGTGATGGAAAAGGAAAGGCGTAACTAAATCATAGTGGTATAATAATCGTGGAATTCTATCATATAGCATCGTCTAGTAGTATTCTACAACAGCAAATTTAGCAAAGCATGGTATTCAGAGAAATTGTTGTTGTTGTTGTTGCCTTCCAACGGTAGAGGAAAGAATTCAACTCTTTCGTTACTTTGGAGCGTTTGAACTTTGCGAGTCAAGGCTAACGAGATGTTGCACACACACACACACACACACACACACACACACACACACACACACACACACACACACACACACAAACAAACTCATACACATACTGTAAATGTAGGAATATATCAATAACTAGAAGCTTACCTTTTTTTTTCTTTTATAACTTTTACTTTACTTCAAAATAATAAAAAAAAGGGATTTTCCAGTTGTTAATGTTTGCTCCCTTAAATTTTGTAATTTCCATTTTTTTTTACCAGGGATTTATTTCTTCGGCTATCCCTTTTTCAATTATCTTTTTGTTTTTTTGATATTTCAGCAATTACATACCTATATCTAAAAATGAATTTAAAACAATCCTTGTGAATTATCATTCTTAAACAATAATATTTTTTGGTTTCATATTATAATTAATTAATCAATAATTATATAGCTCCCTACATTTTAATTTATCTTTTACTTCATCTATTTTATAAACGAAAAATTATAAAATAAATTGAATTTCGAAAAGTATTTCATTTTTGGAAATGTTTGCATCTCAACTAGTAGTAATTTAAATTATTTAATAGTTGGGAATTTAAATTGATAAAACTTCGGATGTCCTTTTTCAACTTTGTTTTTAGTTCTTAAACAATGATAATTTATTGATAATAATGATGGGGAAAAATTAAATCTTTGAGAATTGTAACAAAAGCTCTAACAAAACTTTTAATAATTTCTTTTGTTTCATATAAAAATTAATTAAATTTTAGATTCAGTAAAGTGATTCTTTAAATGGTAAAGAACACCAAACAAATTACTTATTCTCCTCAAGTGCTCCGCACAAATCTATGCAAAGAATAAGCGAGAAGAATATTTGCAAAAGTAAAATTTGCATTGAAAATTTCAGTGTCAGCTATATATTATTGTTCGCCCATGTCTTACTTAGCATGTACTTCTCATATTAAATGCATATGCATGAACGGAAACGGTCCTAAACCGGAAGCCAGTGCTGCGGATCGAATGCAATTAAAGTCAATCTGCTGTTGATCATCCGAAATATTCAAACATCAAGCTGCCAAATTGAATTTATTTATGTTATTGTTCCCGATTTTAATTAAAATATTTCAATTAACTTTTTAGCACTTATTCACATTAATTGGCTAGCAGTAAATTTTATTTGTAAAACAACTTTTTGGAGTCTAAATCCTCAGCATTGATTTTACTTTAAAGCTTTAAAGTTATGGGAAACTGGATGCAAAGTGAGAAAACCAAATGCAGGTGTATTTGAATTGTTTTAGGTGTCAAGTTGTGGGTGTAGTTGTTCGGTAGTTGCGCCGTTTTTGACATGGCCTCCATAAAGGAAGGCACAAATGGTCTCAAAAGTGACAAGATAATAACGAAAACCGCTATATTTAATACTTAGATGCGTTTGTATTATTGCGGAGCGTATTGCTGCTTGCTTGCTTTGCTCCCTTTTCATGATATATTATTGCGACGTTCTACAAATGCACACTTGTACGCTGACACAACAGCCAAAAATGTAGCAGCCCGCTATAAATAATGGCCCTATTTTATTGATATCGCTTTTCAAGTGAAAACATTTATTTCTGCCACTATAAATTAGGTTTTTGACGTTCCATTTTTAAGTTTATTTATTTTGCCATTAATTAACCAGTTAAGGGCTCATTTTTTATTTTAAAATTAAATCCAGGTTTTTAGAAATGTGCACTTTCTAGGTAAAATTTGAATAATTTGATAACATTAAGCTGATATTATTAAAATATTCCCAATTTTTTTCTTTAAAGAAAATATTTTATGATAAGAAAAAGTTTTTAAAACTAATATCAATTAATTTTTTTCACTTTTTTTACTTGCAGCTGTAGATTTGGATCTTTGCTCCAGCAATGTTCAAGATGCATTCGTTATTGCTGTGGAGCAGCAAGCCAGGGAACGTTTGGAACGGCTCTCCGCTCTCAAACGGATTACTCCCATCGATATGAACAAATTGTCCCAACAGGTAGCTTTTCTTTCTATAATATAGTTTATTCTACAATATTCTCTAAAAGTACTCCAATAAAGATTTTTTTTGAAAGTAGTCTTTAAAGCTTCATAGAGTAGCTTAAAGTATTTAAACTTTATGAATGGAAACGGTTCATTATGTCCAAAGCTAAATTTAACTTTAGGGACATTTTGGTTGCTACAACTTCGAGGGAAATTAAACGAAAATTTTTAAAAATAAATTACATGTTGTAAAGTAAAAGTTTAGTTCTGTGCTTTTTACGTAAAGGGTATCAAGCTCGTATTACTAATTTTATTTTCTCAAATTTCGACTCACTAATTATTTTTGCTCGGGAATTTATTAATTACTTTCATATTTTTCTACTGTGCAAATGTTTTTAATGTTTTTCCCTTACATTTTCCGGCAAAATAAAAACCAAAATATAATGTCGAAGTTCTCAAAGTTTGCAAATACCGTTTCAATTCAAAATTAGACATGTTTTTTAAAATAATGTTAACGTCCCCATTATTTATAATACTTAATGATTATTAAGAACTTATGATTGAAATTTGGACAGTCATTCGAAATAAGTAGCGAAAATAAAAATTACTGTTTTATAACTTTTCATTGTTAGCTACGAGTATTTATGGAAGTCTTCTGTCTACTCTATAGTATTTGTATAGTATAGTATTTGGAGTAAATAACAAAAAAAATCAATTTTACTAATGTTAGGATAAAAATTTTTTTTTTAAATTAAACAGACGCCCGTAATTAACATTCAAAATAAACACATGTTGTAAATTATCACAAAATTTATGCGTATATTTTCACCCACTTGACATTTAACAACCGAAAAGCACGAGCACGACAAAAGACTAAAAGAGCTTTAAATCTCCGTTTAAATGTAAACTCTATTCTATACCTACAAACTCTCGCAATTTGTTTACTGCTTTACTGTGTATTATAAAAATACAGGATGTCAATTGTAAATCTTTTAATTGCTATTATTTATTGTTACAAAAGTGATAAAAGTATAATCTAGAGTTCAACTAAACTCACCAAATGAAAAATGAAGTTTTTTTTTTTAAAACTTTTTCAAACAATTTTTAATATATCTGAATCTGAAATAAATTTTATAAAAAAAATACTTTAAAATCAATGATTAGCACTCTATAGTGAAGCAGTGAAGATATTACAAGTCAAATAGTTAGCATTTTCGGATAATTTCACACTTCTAAATGTTTAATAAATATGTCAACTTAGGTTGTTGTCATACCCTGTAGATATTCATATGTTATGAACCTCTCGAATGATATACCATCATGAAAACATATTAGGTTTTTCAAAGAAAAGACAAAGTAATATTGCCTCCACTTTTAAATACGGATTATTCATATAATGGCCCCAGCCCTAAGCCCTCAGCACTATACTGTACATCTACTATATGCGATGCGCTGCATGAACCAAAGAGCAAAAGAGACAGCAAAGGGATGACATTTTCAAGCGTTTTTTGATGAATCGCTACACTTGAAGTTTATGTTCGTACTGGCGCCTACGGTCCTCCCTTAAATACAAATATTTAGCAGGGGTGCATAGACACGAGGAAAACATGAAAGCGGGCAAGAGGAAACGGGCCCTTTGTACATCGCAACATGTACACAGGATAGTTTTGCTACTATTAAATATTACTTAGAGAGTGGTGTTCATCACTGCCGAACTTATGTTGCGAACTTTCGCTTATAAAACAAGATGCAAACTGCGGTTCCTCAAAATGTTTAACGATCAGTTTTCCTGCTGAGCGCGTTTCCCATTATAAATTTCCCCCAAAAATTATATTTCCGAAACTCAGAAATATAATTTGTTTACGTAGAATGAAGTAAAATAAATTAGGAAGTGCAAAGAGAGCATTTCGAATGTATTTAGAAATGGACGCGCAATGAATAAATTATCAGTATAGTATACTTGAAAAAGCGTCGTTTATTTGCAGCTAAATCAACAAACTACTTCGAGCGAAGAGCTGAACGGTTTCATCAACAATTCTCCCATCTACGTAACGTCCCTAGCAGCAACCGCTGCGGAAAATCTAAACAACAACAAGCAGCAGCAGCAAGGATCGACGACCAGCACGACCAGCACGACCAGCAGTTCGAAAACGACAGTGCACGCCGCCTCCAAGGATAACAATCTACATCCGACTAGTCAAACGAATGGCCACCACAATGAGGCCGCCGAATTGATTCTGAAGCAGCAATTTGGAGAGACGCAAAACACCACCACCGCCGCCGCCAACGCCGCCAGCAATAGGACCCAAGTGCCCAACGATCGCAGGACAAGCGAACAAGTGCTCGACGTTAGAAAATTGGAGGACCGAAGACATTCCTTAGGTAATTTCCCAAGTCCTATCAACTGCATGAAAAGCCCCCAATTGGAATTTTCAAGAAAATTGAATCATCTAATATTTCCTTTAATATCTTCTTTTTTGTTTGTTTTGGAAAATAGGTGATAGAAGGGCTTCATCTCCATTTCAAAACGGACGGACCGAATTACTAATTGGTGCTGAAGACAACAAACTAAAGACTACTGCTATCATAGAAAACAATAACAACAATAAGCTGACCGTAGATCCGGAAAATCGGTGAGTGAAAGTTTTTTCATTAAAATGGCGCTATTCAGGGTACCAATGCTATAGTATAGTATGGAGGGCGACAGCGCATAATAAAAGCTTGCATTTAAGTTCGACAACAATGCGTGTACAGCTTCAATGGCTTCGTCCGAATTCAAATCTACACTAATTTTCATTTAGATGAATTTCAACGGTGCCGTGGGGCGGGCGTTTTGTGCTTCGTCCTTTGACATGTGCGCTTAATTTATTCAAAGGAAAAATTGCTTTGTAGAGACACTTAAATACAATATGTATAATACATATCTTCAGAAATACTAAGGGATTTACGGGTGTGGTGTTATAAACATTCGTCGTTTGTTTCTCCGCAAAATTTATACAGGGTGTTTGAATATTTAAAAAAATTCGCCATATTAAAATATCCTTTTAATCATTTGATTTTTTTTTATTTTATGAAGTGGCTGATTTTTTTTAAATATATTTTTTAATAATGAAAATTTTTCGAATGTTTAACTGCAATTTAAAACTTATTAATTAAACATTACAATAACAAAAATATTTAAAAGTTTTAAATTTGTTTTTGAATTAGCAAACAAGCGCTTTATGGATTTTTATTTACTGAACAAAACCGAGCACTGTATAGGAAAATATGCAAATTACAGATCAAAAAAGATATATGCTATGAGACTATCTCAAGGAACAACCACAAATAAATACTGGCAATCAAAAAAGAGAGACTTTTAGGTCGCATGTCATCTCCCAGACGCGATTGTATGCAAATGACGTTCCAACTTTACCATTACAGGAAATAGATGTTTCGATTTATTACCATTGAGGGATTTTCTTTATATGCCGTAACTTGTTTCTCGGTAAATCTTAATAATTGCTACTTGCAAAATTTACAAGTTGTCGTTTTTTATTTTAATAACGCAGCAGTAAGTCACGATTTACCTGTTAAAAGTATTTTAACAATAGAAGCAACATTATTCAAACCGAGTTTCCAGTAAATACATTATAATTTTAAAAGTTAATTCTATTTAAATTTAAAAAATTCAAATTTTTGCGATATACCATACAAAAAATAAGACTAAAATAGTCCCTAAAGTTGTGGCGTCTTTCAAATTGAGCAAAAAAAAAGGAGCGTGGGAGTTTGGTCGGTATTCTTTTGTTATATGGCAAAGACAGGTGTGTCCTTACAAGCTATTATTTAAGTTTGCATTGAAAAATTCTTAGTACTCTGCTGTACGGATGTATTAATATATGACACGTAATACTTAATGTTCCATTTTTAAAAAACTCAATAATTTTACAAAATAATAAATAATAAAGAAATACTTCCAGATTTGGTTTTTATTCTAACTATTTATTCATACATTTTAAATCGGTTTAAAAATGACTATGTAGTTTTATGCACTTGTAAATGTAACTGTTAATTGCATCAAAAACTAGGCTTATTTCTGTAATTATTCCATGCGAGCACATAATTAAAATACATGCGACGAAGCTTCCTCTCAAGCGTTTGCTTTATTATTCTTAACGCTTGCTTATTACAGCAGAAGAAGAGAGAAAAATACTTCACTTAATGAGGAGTAATTTCTAATGAATAAAAGTTTTTTGAAATAATTATTCATCGCGTCCGCGTTAAACCGTTACGTTTTTAAATCTCTTTGTCTTCTTATTTTAACTATTACCATAATTCTATTCGGTTGCTTATTATTTTATATATATATATATATTTTCTTGAAAGAAAAGCGAAAATAATAAGTAACATTTTATAGGTGGAATTTAATGTTTTTTTTTTTGCTGTTTAAACTTATTTAAACCATATAAGAAATTTTATTTTTGCAAATATGTATACTGTATAGTGCATTGACCCTCTAAAGCCTAAGAAGTAAATTCTTGAAAATGTCCAATAATGTAATTTGATTACCGGGCTGTATTATATTAGCAAAATGATCCTTTTAAAAAATCTGTTGAAATTCCGAAGAAAGAACTAATATTTAGCAAGCAGTGTACAGAAACTGTGTGGCCTTGTTGTTAAAAATGTGTAGGATATATAATTACACGATAATTGTGATAATAAAATTACTTACTTTTCTGTAATGTGATATTGAGACGTATTTCTTGTACCTTTCGCTGATGTACAGGGTCTTTTGCAAAAAAAAAAAAAAAATTAAGTAAAATAAAAAATATTACGCGGAAACAAAATTTCTGTAAGTAATTTTCTTTTAACTTTCTTTTAATAATTAATTATTATTAAAGTCTTCACATGTTATTTCAAAATTGCAATTTTTTAAATCTTTATTTACCGGAAAAATAACATAAAATTAACTTTTAAACAATGCTAATTTGTAGAAATATTTTTTTAGTATTAGTCATTTGCATATTTACACCGATTTAAAAAAATGTTAAACATAAAAGACGGAAATTGAATAGTTTCAAAGCCCAACCCATGTAAGTGAAAATCGGCTTAAAAAGCATTCGTAAACATAGCTGCCCGATAAGCTCCTGGTTGCAACACAGAAACATTAATTTAATAAAAATGTTAATCCCTCATAGCATATATCATGTTCCGTTAAAAAATGCATTATACATATCTGTGCATGAAAATTTATCCATTTTTATGGATTAAATGCAATCGATTATGCAACAGACGCGGAAACTGAGTGAGTCACTCTTTTTAGTCTAATCTGCAACGCAATGATTATTGTTTATTGCACTCGAGGGCTTGTTCATAGTGGAACAGCCAGGTATAAGTATAGTTGGAGAAATTGAGCGTCGGAATTCCGTAATAACTTGACTGAGCCACCGATGCAAAGGCACA
Source organism: Holobus sp. GC000080 (assembly GCA_030556065.1). Classification (NCBI taxonomy): domain Eukaryota; kingdom Metazoa; phylum Arthropoda; class Insecta; order Coleoptera; family Staphylinidae; genus Holobus; species Holobus sp. GC000080. Next base: position 67,827 of record JASKGO010004759.1, read on the forward strand.
TTGCCTTCAGTCAGTGCTGCTGAGCTCGGTTTCAGGTAAAGCAATCAAAACTGATTTCTTTCATATACCTATACGTGTATACGAAGTTCGAGCCATGGAAGTGCATGTACGTGGAAATTATACCTGCAAGCACCACCACCCACTTCATCTTGAGAAATTCCATGCCGTGGCTCAGCCGAAGCGCATACAAAGTCAGCAGTCGACTTAAGTCTGCGTTGCGCGCAGGTTCAACATTGTTTTCCCTTCGAGAATTCGTTAGCAAAGAAGTGCCAAGCATATCGAATTACCGGATAAATATTTAGTGCACGCATTGTTTATTAATTTTTGCTATGGATTAAAGTGTTGATGAGAAGTTAAAACAACAAATATGAAGTTCGAATTGAAAGTTTTGAAATATTGGTGAGTGCAGTTTAAAATCTGAAATTTCAAAGAATTCTAATGGTCCCTAATGCATTCCTCCGAATTCTTCGAGCTAAGTTTAGATAATTTTTTAAGACACTTGTGTCTATAATCTATATACGATGGTCTTTAAGAGATACTCAAGTGCTTAATTTATGGCAGCAACAGAAACAAATAAAAATAAAGTCCGGTGTGCTTATACATACAAAACTAGAAAAAAGAAAAAAAAAACAGAACCAAGGAAACGACGGTTATTTTCTTTTGTTTCTCTGGCTTTAATTTTTCTCTTCGAGGTTTGTCAAGGTCGCACTTATCGCTTCGCGCGTACGTGCTTAAAATGCGTTTCATCCGGAGGGTAGAACCAGGAATGCACCTGCTATAATAGTGCATCTCTTGTGCATTTAAAAAGACAGGTAGTCGACGGTCGCGTCTGTCCATCACGTTTATTTTACATTCAACGTTGTCGTGTTCATCGGTAGAACGATGATAATAAAACTCTCGATGAATAACCGAATTCAGAAGCAATTTCCCATTCTATTTTCACCATCGAAGGCTTTCCTATTTTCTCCCGCGCTCCAGAGTGGAACGGTCTGCATAATTGATTGGTGTAGTTATCGGAGCTATTTCTATGGGAACTTTAAATTATATTGCGCCAATGCTTTTACTTTTTCTTTTTTTTGCTAGTCCAATATGATTATTTTAAAATTATCAGTTTCTTTTCAATGGTTTTGTTACGGTTTTCTTCTTGATAATTAAGTTTTTAATTTAAACACCTCACTAACTGCGGTTTATTATATTTTTACTTTAAACAACTTTTACTAGGTTAATATTTTATTATTATTGTCTTTCGGAATGAACAAGAAATATTTTGTTATTTTTATTGTTGACTTGCAACTGATTTATTTTATTAGATTTGCCTTTTCTTTTAATTTTTAAAACTATTTAAAGTAATCTTAGTTATCTTAGGCTGAAAAACAAATTAAAAATTAACAAAATGTACATATTCATGCAAAAAAGGATGAAAAAATAATTAAATTACAATTCAAAATCAAACGTTGAAGCGATTTCCGCTTAAGCCGGAAATGTTAAATTAAGTAGTCATGCTTTATTCTGTAATATTAGTATAATTGCATTGCAAATTAAAAAAAAAATCGATCAAAAAGTGCTTCCTTAAATTATTCTCACCCGGATTTTTTTGACTGACCAATGGATTTAACAAAATAATTATTAAAAAAATGACTGTCCTTTCTATAAACTTTAAAGTCAGCGAAGAAAACGCATTTTAGAAAAATAATAAATTTTTATTAATATATGGGAATCCTTTGGCTTAGTTGCACCCTACCGCGGTTCTTAATTTTACTTTCCCTGTAAAGCAATTTGCCAGGTATTAAGAAATAATTTGTTTGTGGCGCCAATATACAAGCAATTATCAACGGATAAACAAAAATTAAACAATTCTATTCTTTTTCCCTTTAACAATGGTTAATTTTTGTATTTTTTGTTGTTACAGGCCGAGAAGACGGTCCGGCAGCAGCATAGTTGTAATTGACGGGGATTTGGATACGGTGAAAAGACCTCCAGATGATGATCTGGACGACAGTGGAATCGACTACAACACTATGGGTATGATGTTGGCTGGAGACAATGGACCGCATCGGGAAATGGCGGTGGACGTGCCGGACTCTTTTATAGCCAGGAACAAAACGCCTCCAAGATACCCGCCCCCGAAACCAATTTTAACCGTAAGTTTTCTTTCTGTTTTTTTTTTCACAATGCTTATTTTTGTTCTTTTGCTGGAAAATCCGAAGGAGCACTTTTCATTATCCATTGTACAAACTAAACAGGGCCATTTTAACAATATTTTTTTTTGTGATTCTAAATTTAAGTCTTTTTGTTGCCAGAAATTGTTAATAAAAGCTTTCTGAAATTTTGTGAAATAGTAATGATAAAAAGCAACTAAAGAAAAGAACGTGCAAAAAGGTTTTTCCACCAAAGAAGAAAAAGTGTTTGTTGTTCAGTGTCAGTGTGTGTTACATGCTGGAGGCTGCTTTGGCATCACTTTCATGCATTCATGTGCTTTTTTCATTTGGCTGATGATTATGCTAAATTCGCACCCAGGTTGGCTACGACCGTCTCCTAGGTGTAACATTCGGAGACGAGAACCAAGAACGTGCTATCGATGTGCCAGATAATTTTGTAGAGCGTAAAAAGACGCCCCCGAAATATCCGAGTTTATTAAAGGTAAACACAAGCGAAAGACGAACGGTGTGTACAAATGAGTGACTTTCTAATGGAACTGTTGCCTCTATGTTACTCACCTTTATTATGCTTTGGTGCGGATATTAACCACATTTTTAGCAAAAGCGTTAATCGTTTCACATACCTGTTACTTTTTTCCTGCTTAATTACTTTGTTATAGTTACTAACTATGTAGCCAATTTTTGTTCCTTTCAAATTTTATGTGAGAACCTAATTATTGTTGCCGATAATTGTTTCTAATTTGGCGCACTTTTTTACTCTTTTCTTCTTTTTGTTTTTGTTTTGTTTTGTTTTTTTTTTTCGTAAGCGATGATTTATTATTATTTTATTCGGAGCGGTGTGTGAAAAATGCGATTGGCCGTAATATAGTTTCGGTATTGCAGCCTGGTGTTAATGGAAACACGACTGCCAATATTGCGAGTACTGGTAAACCATTGCCGCCCCCGCGTGATCACATTAAAGTGGAGAAGGACGGGCGACTGGTAAATAGTAAAATAGCCGGTCCACAGTTACCCTCTAGGATCACCAATAACAATAACAATAATATTCCTGCAAGTACCACCACCACCGAAATCACTGCGGGAGAAGCCACCAAGGAACAACTCAATAGTATAAAGAAATATCAAGTGAGTTTATTTTTTCTTTTTAAGTTTTCGATTTTTATTTATTTATTCATATTTTTTTACATCAAATTTTGAATCGGATTTTATTGTTTCATTTATTTTCGGTTAATGTTTTTTATTTTATTTATAATTTTGATTAATTTATGTTTTTCATAAAATGAAACAATGAAAAGAAAATTTCTATAAATATTTAATTATAAAGCTTACGGAACCAAGCAAAATTTTAATCACAATTTATTTTAATCTAATAATCGCAAAGTGAATTCAACAATAATTGAAATTCATTAAATGAAGTGAACATTCATTTTAAATTGAAATATTATAGAAAACTTTGAATTGTTTTCAAATTAAATTTTCAAAGAAAATGGCGTTTCTCAGCAATTGAATTTTATTTTATTTTACTATAACTAGTTGGTTTTATAATTTGTTTTATAACCAAGAAATTATTGCGTTAATTAATGAAGGGAAAATTCTACGTTAGCAATAATTAAAAAAAACTTTTAATATTCTTTTGAAATGTTGCTGTACTTGTTTATACACTGAACAGTCTGCAAGTCTGAATATTGTAATTGCTTGTCTTTGAGCTGTAATTTAGTTGAAAATATGAGCGCTGTTGCTATTGTACTGGGAAATGCATGAAATTGCGCAAAAAGAGTTCGCGTGCAAGAAATTATGCATTAAAACCTCTTCTTCGAGCTGTAATGAATGATTATATACATATGATAAATAAGTGCGCGAATTGAATAACAACAACTGCACACAACAAACAGCAAAAGAAAAACACAACTGGCAGTTTCCGGTTGACTTCTTTATTCCCAAGATGCGCTTCTTCTTTACTTTTGCTTATTTATTTTTTTATCGACTGCTATGATTTCATTAGCTTGCACTTGACTTTTTTCATTTACCTACCTAGCTACCTTCATTTGTGGCATTTTCGTTACGTTAAGGAAAATGGTAAAAAATGTTGAATTTCCTTCGCCTTTGTAGTTGTTGTACTTTATTTCCGGCCCAGTTCTTTATTTATACACAAACGATGTAGAGCGCGGAATAGAGGCAGGTATAGTGATGATGGAAAACTATGCGAATGAAAATTCTTCCGGTACATCCAATTCGCATTATATCTGCTGCCGGTGCTCTTGAGAGAGTGGAATGCGAAGCACTCCGAAGTATAACTTTAAATCAATATTGATCTATTGTGTTCCGCCTTTGGGCGCCAATGTAAACTTTCAACTGAAAGTTTCGCTCCCTTTCTGAGAGAGTGGTCACCCTAAAAGGGCCTTTCTAGCGCAGTTCCACTTTGCGCTCGTTTATTTATTTTACCATTCTCTTTGGCGAATTTATGTTGCTCTGACCGCATTTGCACCTCTTCTGTTTCGTTCGCAAAACTTTTTAGTTTTTGCTAATTAATTTAAGAAATTACGCTCCAATTTGCGGATACTATTTTAGAAATTTATTCTAAGTTTTAAGTATTGTTTCATTTAAAAGTAAATTCGTTGTTGTCATTGAATGAAAAATCACTTTAAATGTATTTGTCGCGAATAAAAATCAGGGACACATAAATTACAGTAGGCTTTATTAGGAAACATTGAAAGCATTCCAAGTAGATAGCATTAATCGAAGATAAACGCCTATACGTAACGATTAAAAATATGCATGCACGAGGACCACTTCACAGGTGGGAACGATTGTTACCTGAATACACACAAAAAGTGACGTAATTGTTTGTATGTGCGCGGGGTCTCATGCTATAGCTGCGGTTTTTCATTATTACCATTTCAGTAAGTGTGTGGTACTAGTGCAAACGACTACTAATTCTTTACCGGTTTTGTCGCAAAACGCTTTTACGCGCATAATTCGCCGAAATTTGCAAAAGTACCAATAGGTATTTATCGCTAATCCGCAATGTAACAAAAGTGATCCTTTAAAATATGGGATTAAACACGCACATCTCTGCCAGCAGAAACAACAATTACACCGCACAGGTTCATTTAACTTTTTTTTTCAATTAAAAAATAATGAAAAGCTTGTTTTAAAGTATAATTAAATAAATAAATTAAAGTAGAAAGTGTTTTCCCATTGAAACAATTCGTTGCGTTTCACTTGGTAATACTTTTAAATGAAATTTCCTTCACTTTTATTGTATGCGCAATACTTTTTTTTATCAGTTGCAGTTGCAAAAAGTTCTTATCATTAGTTGATTGCCGTGTCGTTTAAATGGCCAAATAACACGAAATGTTTTGGTTCCAGGAACAAATACGCAAACGGAAAGAAGAGGAGGAAAGAATAGCTGCTCAAAATGAATTCCTCAACAGGTCCTTGCGCGGGTCCCGAAAACTACAAGCTCTCGAGAGTCGTCCTCAAGGAGCGGATAACGAAGCTTTCGCTGAAGATGACTCTCTGCACGGTTCGAGACCGGAGACACCCTCGTCGGAAAAGGAGTTGGTTCACACCGCCTACGGTACGTGCATCCCTAGGATTTGTTGATGCGTACATCCGCGACCGGAAATGCATTTCACTGACTTTTTGCTTCTCTTCTCTGTTGTTATTAAAGGTTACGGTGAATTGGTAGCGTCCGTTCAGAGGCTTCAATTGCAGCTGAAAAAAGCAGGAACAGGAGGCGGCTTAGGTGGCCTCGAGGGACGAGTGGCTGCCGTGCAGTCGTTGCTCCTATCGCCCCAATTTGGACGGGCGTTGGCCATACACAATAAGGTCCAAGTGGTACGCAACAGAACTGCTCCAAGACCTCAGCCCATTGCCCAGACCGCTCTGCGTGACTGTTTAGATGCCTTAGGTTCTTCCCAAAGTGCTTATGCCGTTGAACTAACTGCTTTGCTCACCGGTTACGAGTTGGAGGCGCTCATGGTGGCTCACGATGGGGTAGCTTCCACTTTACCAGAAGACTCCACTTCGCCGGCGACGTCGCCGTCATCGGAGTGCAACCAAAAGATCGCCGCCAGTTTACCGGATCACTATCGAGAAGACAATATAAAGATAATCAAGATAGAGAAGAGTACCGAACCCTTGGGTGCCACCGTTCGTAATGAAGGAGACGCGGTCGTTGTCGGTAGGGTGGTGAGGGGCGGTGCAGCTGATAAGAGTGGTTTGTTACACGAAGGCGACGAAATCCTCGAGGTGAACGGCATCGAGATGCGCGGCAAGAGTGTTAACGCAGTCTGTGATATTCTGGCAGCCATGGAGGGCACCCTGACGTTCCTCATAGTTCCTGCCTCCCAGGCAAGGGCTCATTCTAGTCGCGAATCGCTGCTTCATGTGCGCGCCCATTTCGATTATGATCCCGAAGAAGATATGTACATTCCCTGTCGCGAATTAGGAATCAGCTTCCAGAAGGGCGACGTGCTGCATGTCATCAGCCAAGAGGATCCTAATTGGTGGCAGGCGTATCGCGAGGGCGAAGAGGACCAGACTCTGGCCGGACTAGTGCCATCCCAAAGTTTCCAGCATCAAAGAGAGAGTATGAGACTTGCAGCCGAAGAACGAATGTCCAAGCCACAAAGGAAATCCACCACATTGCTGTGTGGTAAGACTGCTAAGAGGAAAAAGAAAAAGAGCTCGTATGCCGAGTCAGGGTATCCAATGTACACCAATTCTGTAGAAGGTATGTGGTTTTTATTGGTAAATAATTTGACCTACAATATGTATTCTTTTCCAGATTTTGAGCCAGAAGAAATTTTGACTTACGAAGAAGTTTCTCTGTATTATCCTAGAGCAAATAACAAACGACCTATCGTTCTAATAGGTCCTCCTAATATAGGTCGACATGAATTACGCCAGAAATTGATGGAAGATTCTGAAAGGTTCGCAGCTGCCATTCCACGTAAGTATACTCTTTCCTTTTTTTTTTGTGGAAAAAAATCCTGACAAATTAAATTAAGATACGTCGAGAGCGCGGAAGGAAAATGAAGTGGATCGCCAGGATTATCATTTTATTACCCGAGCGCAGTTCGAAGCGGATATTTTAGCGCGTAAATTCGTCGAACATGGAGAGTACGAGAAAGCCTATTATGGCACATCGTTGGATGCCATTAGATCGGTGGTAAATTCAGGTAAAATTTGTGTGCTCAATCTACATCCGCAAAGTTTGCGGATTCTGCGAACGTCCGATCTTAAACCCTACGTAGTGTTTGTCGCGCCGCCAAGTTTGGAAAAGTTGCGCCAAAAAAAGATTCGCACAGGGGAAACATACAAAGTATGAGATACTCGTAACTTACTTTAGGACTTTTTATTAATTGTCGATATTTCAGGAGGAAGACTTGAAGGACATTATTGAAAAAGCTCGAGAGATGGAGGACAAGTATGGACATTTCTTTGACATGATCATCATCAACAATGACACCGAAAGAGCTTATCATCAATTACTAGGTGAAATTAATAGTTTGGAAAGGGAACCGCAATGGGTACCAGCAGCATGGGTTAAAGCACTCTAGTTAATGGCCACTGATGAGAAAATTCTTCTTTAACGGTGACTGTTTTATTTTACGATACAAAAATACATTAACTAATGGTGCTAGTCTTTTACCATAACAATACTCAACTGCAAACACCATCCATTTTTAACACAATGCAAGCATATCAGAATTCCATCGGTATTTTTTTACTTTAATGAATAAGTTTGTCAATTACACAATGAATTTTACTGCCAGTTTACATATTCCTTTTAATCAAATCTATAACAAATTATTTAATTTATTTTACTTTTGACATTAATAATAATTGAAGCAAGAATATTTTGCGAGCGTACTACAAAGCACCAAGAATCTGTTATCTTGCATATTTAATTGCGTCCGTGTCAATAAGAAAACAAGAAAGTATTTATTAAAACATTCCATAGTTTGCAGTGGAGTTAAGTTACTACAGATAAAATATATTTATACTTTACAAAGTAACAGTTAAAGAATAGATTTAACTATATCATTATAAATGTTGACATCACGAGTGTTCTGTGATTATTCGCTGCTGGCCCGCGATTTAAATTATTTAATAAATAGAGTCTAAACTTAGTATATTAACGAAAAGAAAAGTGCAACAGAGAAAATCAACAAAAGTTATGTACCTATAAAGAAAAAAAAAAAAAAATATGAAAACAAAAAGAAACATGAAGAATCATAAATACTTGTATAGATAGGTGTTACTTATTACTTGGAAAAATAACTTAAATGACGGCAATATCGTATTTAACATAAATAAGCGAACTTATAGGGATTACTCGAAAATCAAGGGTGTGAAATTCTAATTGCTACAAGAATTCCTCGTTGAACACATTTAGAATATTGAAAGGATGCTCACGTAAAGTATTATTGTTACCTAAGTAAAAGAAAATAAAATCAATGTTAGCGGTATAACAACAATTACTCCATAACTATTGTTGTGGTTTAGGTTTTCTTATTAAGAATTCGTGCCTAGTGTAATATTGAACAACTCTCCGATAGTTCATCATTTCCTTTTGATAAACTCACACAACAATTAAGTGTTTAATGTGACTCGCCATTTTGTTAATTATTGTTTTATTATGATCGATGTTCTTTGAATGGGGTCTCCTAGATGACGAGAAATAGTTCATAGAACTGTTCGAAGAAGTTGTGTAATTTAGGTGCAATCTTTCCGAACTTATAAAAGTCTTAGTCAATATCTTTCAAAGTTTAATTTCTAATGACGTATTTTTATTTGTATTTGTTAGCTCCCGAAATATTTTCTTTCCAATTATTCCGATTGTATATTTAACTTTGTAAATATTACAAGATAAATTGAGGGGATCTTGTATGTATATATCTATAAAACTGAAACAAACCCTATGGTGTTTGTATTATTATTGCAATGAATGTAATTATTAATTTTAAACCTATTGGGTCATTGTCTATTATTATTATTATTATAACTTTCGATTCTATTATTTTATTATGCTATACTTTATTAAAAAGTTACAATAATTTATTGGTGTTTTTTTAGAAGTACATTTGCAAGATGAGACTAAAGTTACTTAAAATAGACTTTATTTGATTACACATAAAAGTCTTGATTATGGGGGAGTACATTAAATAAATCGTTTTTATCTATAGTTTCAATAATGTGACATTTTTCCTATTATTAATTGATCCTTTTATTTTTTATGCGCTCTTTTCTAGTTGCGTTCTCGTAACGGTCCAGGACTTTCCACTATGCTACTGTTCAGTGTTCTATTGGGACTGCCGATGTTTTCTTTGTCGGTGTTTTGCAATTTCGATTTTCTCGGCGATTGAATTTGAATTTGCGATATTTGCTTGCTGAGTTTTTCGATTAGCTTCCCTTGGCTCTTTACCTTTGTTTCTAAATCCTTCTTTACCTATGAATTCATTTTTTAAATAATTTAAATAAGGTTTTTTTGTGTGTGCAAATATATTATTTAATAGTTATAATTACCTGTAAAAGATCTGAATTTTTCTTCTTTAGCATATCCACATTTGTAGATTTGGGTATTTGATGTCCTAAAAGTTGAATGACATTGGCGTCAATATCTTTGGTTCCTGATTTTTCTAATAAAGTTTGCAATTGGTCTATGTAAGGTCCATAAAGTTCCTCTTGTTTGGCAGTCTACAAAATAATATTAATATTTTTCCTAAGTTAAAGAAGTTTAATTGTTTACCTTTTTCTCTAATTCCAAAAACTTGGCTTCTAAACTTTCATACATTTGCATCAGTTCATCGTATTTGCCGCTCTTTTCTATGTATTTCTTATTAATGTCTTCTAATTCTTCCAGCTCGCTCTCGAACTCCGATGCTTTTATTTTATAATAATCGCAGTATTTCGAATACGACTCGCACTTTTCCTGAGCTTGTTGAAGCTGCTTCATTAAGTCTTCCGCGTGATTTTCCAATCCTTTTTCTTTTTGCTCTAGTCGTTCCCTTAGGCTTCTATTTTCCACTTGGAGGCACGTGAGCATGGCTTCGGAATCCTCTAAGCGCAATTTGGAGTCGACGATGTTGTCCAATGCATTAGTTAATTGGCTCTTTAACTCTTCATTTTCCATCGAAGTTTCATTAATTTCATGTTCGGCAATTTCAATCAAGGCACTTGCTTCTTGATTTACTTGATGTTCTTTTTTATACTGCTGCATTATTTCCCTCAAGTCGTTTTCTTTTTGCTTAAGTTTTTCTTTTAGAATATTTTCATTTTTAAGCGCTTCGCTTTTAAATTCATCCAACTTTAAAAGCAATTTCGCTTCCAAAGAATTCACTTCTTCGACTATCTGTTCATAACGCATTTCCAACTCTTTGTTTTGGTCGACTACAATTTTCAGTTCGTCCTGGAATTGATTGCATCGTCCTTCAAATTCCAATTTTGCCAATTCGCAAGCGTCCAATTCCTTCGTCAACTGTTCGACATCCCGATCGGAATTTAAAAGACGTTTTTTCAGAGTGTCGATGGCACCGTGCGCCTTCTTCAGTGACATTTCGTATAATTTCTTCTGATGTTTCAATTCCGAAATTTCCTTACAGTGTTTTTCGCATTCACGGACATAGTACTCTTTTACTTTCGAAAGTTCTTTAACTAAATCATCGCATTGCATTTTTATTTCATTGTAACCGATATTCAAATCCGCATTTTCCTTTTGGTAGTAATTGACTTCATTGGTTTTCTTCTCTAAAGCTTCCTTCAATTTGTTCTTTTCCCATTCGCACTGAGCAATGCTGTATTCGCTGATTTCCTGGCATTCCTTTAGAATTTCTTTAGCTTGGTTCTCCTGCTCCTCCATCTTTAATTTCCAGGTGAGCTCTAAATCTTTGTATCGCTCTTGCATTTGCATTTCGGCCAACAAATTTGCTTCTTTACTATTTTCCTCGATTTGCTTCAATCGGGCGTTTGATTCCTCGAAAATTTGCTTCTTTTCCTTTTCTAAATCGATTTTCAAGTTTGTTAACGTCTTTTCGAAATTTGTCCGCTCTTTGTCCAAAGTAGACTGCGCTTCAACAACATTTTTTAACATTGTGTATTCCATTTCAACAATTTCATCTTTGTGTCGCTTTTTCATTGTTTCAAGTGTCTTTTCGTGTGATTCTTTGGACTCATTTAAGAGTTGTTCAAACTTCGCCAATTCTTTAGTTAAATCTTCAACAGTTTTGGTTTTGGTACCGAGTAAATCTTCTTTTTCCTTTAAAACGACGCAAAGATTTTCTTCAGCTGTGCTTTTTGTTAATAATTCAGTCTTAGTTTGCTCCAAATTCTTTTGCAAACCTGCTATTTGCAAATGTTCCTCTAATAATTCTTTTTCTAATCTTTTTATTTTGGTTTTCAATTCTGTGGTCTCTTTGTCGTATTCCAAGAAAGCGTTCTCCATATCAACTCTATGCTCCTCCTTTAACTCATTGTATTGATCTGTAAGTTTATTTTTTTCTGCGTTTATAGTCTCTTTTTGTTGTTCTAAATTACAAAGTTCCATTTTCATTTCTTCAATTTGTTCTGTGAGATCCTTGATGAATAAATCTTTGTTGTTACATTCCACCATTTTCTCCCTCAGCACTTCCAAATCAATATCTTCTTCTAATAAGTCAAGATCATCGCATTTTTTCGATTTGGAAAATAAAATCGACGGTTTCTTCCTGGCTGATAAACTGAACAGCTTTTTCTTTTTTGGTAATATAGGCTGAACATTAAAGAAAATTTGTAAAATGGCTTATTCATATTAAAATGTAATTTTTTTACCGTTCTGAAACATGGTGCCGTTTGAACGGAAGCTACGGATTCGGTGTCAGAATTAAGCGGGCTTTTGGGTACCGTGAATCTATCGCTTTTAGGAATAACAGCACATTTGGGGTGGTTTTTTAAATTTACATTATAGTCAGCTGGAGATGGAGTGAAAGCTAAAACATGCGATATTATTTAATATAACATATCCAACATAATGAATTAATTTAGAACAACATTTTATATAAATACTAAGCAAAAATTACTTGAAAAATTAATTAAATGGAGACACTTACAGACTGGATCATTAAATCGAGTAATTTTGGCCCTTGGAAACGACATAATTTTAAATAAAATCAACTAAAACACTAAAAACTTAACATTTAATCCCGGGATTGTTGTTTGTGGCGCACACAGTTAACGACTAAAAGTCTTTTGAAAACGACAGCTGTAGTAAAAGGGACGCAATTTAAATTCTTTCCACTGACGGTTATAAAAGATTACCCAACAATTGCGACCAATGGCAGAACGCGCATGGTAAACCTGTGAGGGAATGTGGTCTTTAAAAGCAACGGCCGTTTTTCGAGGACGCTTCTTCTCCTCTGCAAGAGTGCAAGTGTTTGGTACCTTTTAGCCTTCACGTTTTATCTATGTTTGAATAAAGATATTAATATACTCACTTCCTAAATATGAAACGGAATGTTCAAAATCAAAATAAAATATGAAATAAAATTCGGAAAAAATAATTTTTTTCACAGAAAAAATGTCTCCTACTTTTATTTTCGACACTTTCTTATGCAAATTTCGTCTATACTTAGCCATAAAGGGCTTCCAAGGTATTCACACTATCTGATGAAAGGATATTATGATATATGAGATAAATTTGGTGACACAAAGAAACAAGTCCTTTTACAAGAGACGATTTTAGAATGTGTGGACATCGGCGTCGTGGTCCAGTCCAAAGAAACGAACGGTTAACAATTTCTCCTTTTTTTTTCTTCTCATTTCGCCTGTTTGTTTGCTCTATGGTATTTTATGGTCTCGAAATGAATGACATCAAAAAAGTAAGTAAATAAGGGAAAAGACTTGACGATTATTCAGACTGCTTCTCATTAATTTGCATTTAGATTCTTGTTTTTTACTACTTAGAGGGTTGGCACAAAGAACGCCAGTAACCAACCTGTTTTGCGAATTTCAATTGAATAGATTTGATTTTAAATTAGCAAAGAATAGCTAAGGATTGCTTTCTTAGTTGCCTAAGACTTTTCTAGGATTTGAAATTATTTCATTTTATTTAACTTTTAAATAATAAATTAAATGTTTATTCAGTGACTGCATTTATATTTTTATAGAATATTGATATTTATACAAAAAGTTATTGCAATTTTGTAAATGCGAAGGATGCTTAAAAATGGCAACGATTCTCCAAAAATAAATGAACAATAAATTATAAGATGATGATAAACGTAAAATTAAATATAAATAATTTATTCAAATTTTTATTTGTTCATCATATACAGGATATACTTTTGCAATAAAAAAATAATTAATTTGTTGGTAATGCAAAGGGAATATTATAATAATTTATGTAAATATCAAAAAAATAATTATTGTGTCAATATTTTCTAAATAAACTCTTCAAAATAAGTTTTTTCTAACTCTTTTGATATTATTTCTAACTTTCTAAAGAGTTATATTAGTTTAAATTTTAAAATATTGAAATTAAAAAACTAAAACAAGGTTTTATTAAAAATAAACAATAAATATAAATTCATGGTTTTGCTTTTGTCCAAACAGGAAACATCTTTATAATTAAAACGTTACTTTAAAATTCAGTATTCACAATAGGTATTATTAATAATGTAAATCTGCAGAGAAATCAATGAGAACAAAGAAAGCAAAATTATACATCCTGTATAATTAGTTTGTTGCTATTATTATTATTATTATTGGAAACACCTGAAAGATAAAATAGTTAGCCCACACGTTAAGTTCAAATATGGTGCGAGCTTATAAAGAATATATATCTTCTGCGATAGTCGAGAAGCATACAAGAAGAGGAAAAAATTGTTAAAATATTGCAATTTTAAGACCGGTTCTCTCCATCCTACGATCTTCATCACCAACACAGCTACACACAATTTCAGACACGCCATTAACATAATAAATGGCAACTTCGTAGCGGACGTCTGTTGCTTAATTAACTCACTTAAATCCTTTACCTAATTACTTGCACCAGAAACAATTAAGACTCAAACCGTTATAAGTAAGCGAAGCAATGGCAAATCACTTAAATTACTACTGTAATCTCGTATAGTAGGATGCAAACGCTTTTGTCATTTCGCGCGTCAAATTATCATTACCCACTTGTAATTAATTGCAATAAACAAGCGCTTTAATAAAGATGCATTACTGCTTTGCGCTGCCCGTCTTACACAACCGCTTCTTTTCATCATTATTATTATTTAGCAATTTGCTTAATTGATTGATCGCCCTATTATGGCAATTCTTTGTTCTTTGGGTTTCCTTTTTTACTATTACATAACGAAATGAATAAGCTCTAAGTCTTTAGCATTATTAAACAAATCTGTTCGTTTTTTTTAATGTTAAAATATTACTGCGATATTTATATCTTAAATTCATCTTTTATATTTTATGATTTATTTTGAAGCTCAAATTTAGAAAAAACCTTCTTTTGTCTTCCTTTTTTTTTATTTTTGGATGTTTATACTTGATATTTAGTTTTTATGTTGAAACTTTGCATTTTAAAATGCATCATAAAAGTTTGAAAAGGAATAGTTTAAAAACAATACATGAAACTTAAAGTTTAAATATTTTCGTCTTCTTTCATATAAATAACTGTAACTGATAACTTTAAAAATAAAAGAAACGAATAAATTAATTTTCCAGCTAATTATTTCGTTGTCAATTTCGATTCCTGCTAATGATATTAATGTATTTATTGACTCATCTAAATAGTCATAAGCTATGTGGGCTCACACTAAGAGCAACTTGCACTAAATACGGTCAAAAGTAGAACGTTATCTTAAAACAACGGTGCAATTAACATAAACGAACGCCCCTCGAATCAGAAAAGATTTTTTTACGTAGGAGTCAAGGAGGTCATTGAATTATATGTCTTCGGATGCGAAATTTCCTTGTCCGAGCAGATGATCCATTTAATTCTGAACACTTCTTGCCAAGCCACAGAGCTATCCGTTAATAAAGTTGCGAAAACTTACAGATTATGCATTTAGGAAGAAAAGTCATTTGCTTTAATGGTAATTCAACTAGTCGATAGGTGTTGTTTCAAAATCTATTTGTAACAAGGTGCGCCATGGATCGAATCAAATGGCTCTTTTATTTTTACTTTTAGTGCCATAAGTTAAGCCTACGACATTCAAATGTCTTGCATTTATTTGCTGCTTCTAAAATGTAGGCACATTGTTTATTTTACGCGCCGATTTTCCATATCGGTGCTTTATTGCACATTCGAAAGATGTTTTTTTTGGTTTACTTTTTAGTAACTGTTTAATTGGTGTCTAAAGTCTAGTAGAAATTAAGTTG
Source organism: Holobus sp. GC000080 (assembly GCA_030556065.1). NCBI lineage: Eukaryota > Metazoa > Arthropoda > Insecta > Coleoptera > Staphylinidae > Holobus > Holobus sp. GC000080. The sequence goes on from JASKGO010004759.1 coordinate 83,351, forward strand.
TGGAATTGTTAACAACAAAATTAACTGCTTAGTTGTTAATTTTAGAAAATACATTCAGTTTCACACCTTTAGACATTGTCAGGGTCCATATAATGTTAATTTAAAATCCAATTAATTAAGTGGGCAATTATTTGCATATTAATTATGAAACTGGGTATAATTTGTCTGCCTTTTAAATTGTGGTCTAAATATTTATACATTTTTTTCCCGGTCTTTAAATGAATTATTACTTTTTAATTTAAATGTAATATTAATAGTTATTTCCTTTTTATTTTAAAATATCGCAAAAATAGTTTTTTAAAATTTTCAATTAAAAAAGAAAGACTTTATCGTAAATTTTAAATTAAATGTTAAATATGTTGAAATTTGCTTGAAATAAACGTGTAGAGTAATAAAATAAAATCCAAATTGAAATAAATTTATAGAAGTGAAATTAATCAAGAGCTGCATTTTGGAATTAGCATATTAAAGTGAATACTGGCGAATCGTTTACGAATGCAAATGATATTCAAGAATGCGTTCCCAACTTGCTCAATTCCGTTTTTACCATAGGTGCTATGTAAATGCAAAATAAGACAATAATAATAATAAGAACTTTAGAATCGCCGTTGTTGCCCATAGTGGTTTTACGATCTCAATTTGGTATTTTTAACGCGCTGGCTTTCGCAATTTGTAAATAAATTTATCTATATGCGTATATAATATAAGTGGAATTGTCTCGGAACGACCTTCCAATAACTCTCTTTATGGAAATTACAGCCGCCCCCGTACGTTAAGTCCGCCCTCGGAAGGAATTCGCACGAAAAGTCCAAGAAATAGACATTACTAAAACCACGCAATTTACTTTGTAGATTTCATAGATTTTCTCAAGGGCTATTTTCAATTACAAATTGCAACAAAGTTGATTCTAAGTCTCTAAATCTGTATTTAAAATTAAATTTTTGCTACTTTTTAATATCTATTTTGTTACTTTAGGTATAGTACCAGAAACTTTTAAAATGAAAAATGTTTTCTTACACCTACTTGCCTAACCAAATTTGCAAAATTGCTCGAAGATTAGAAATCGCTTTTTCGTGCTTTTTTGGCATAATTGCCGTTTCGAAGCGGAATATCCAGTTCTTGTTCATTGGGGATAGAGTTATTGTAGTATGTATGTATAAAAAGCATAAATAAAAATCGAAAGAGTTGTACACCCACATGCCACTAGAAACACTTGACATCAACATCATTTACATTCGATTTCCAAGTAGCCTCAAGGAGGATTAACAAAGAATTACTGTTTGTTTGTTCACGCAAATAAACTACACTTTTAATGGAGAAGCGTCTTCTACATTTTGCTAATGGCTTTTAAAAATAGGTAAGGCCATTTTAAAATATTCATTTCACTTTGTTGTCCGTATTTCGAATATAAGGTATTCTTTGTACATCTTTTTCGTTATCCTTTTATATTTATTTTACCAAGACAATCGCTCAGTCGCTTTTATCTAAAGTAGTTCAAAGTATGTAGTCAACTTTATTAAAAACTATATGAAATTTTGATTCAATTAAATTTAAAATAATGATTTAATCTGTAATTATCAAAATATTTTATTTTTAAATAATTATGGGGTATTTAAATTACTATTAAATTGATAATAAGTAAGAAATTCAACAAACTTTGTTCCTTGGCGCAAATGGAAAAGTAATGCTAAACAGCAAAATCGAAATTTTGACATAAGTTAATATCATTTAACATTGATATATCATTTTGTAAATGACGCTGTCCTTATTAGTCCTTAGGACTTAGATCCATAGATTTGCTTAGAGTTTTTGTAATTTTAAAGCAATTCTTATGTAAAAACCACCAAATTAAAATAAATTGAAGAATCGGAATGGTTTGCAACACGAAGTCTTACAGTTTGCAGTTAAAATTATTTTCGGCGTCACTGTTTTCTATGGTAAAATAATACAATTAATAATAATTAAAATATCTCATATTGAAAAAGATTAGGTGGAATACTTCTATCAAATAGTTGTTATATTTAAAATTTTCCACTTTTACCAAATGGAAGCGAGTGTTTCTGGAAAATGTTTGCCGAATCATTCCACATTAGAAGAAGCCATTGGTTGTTTTCAATTTTACTATGGTAAATGGAATAATTTTGTAATAAAATATCAATGTATGATTTTACATTTATAGGTAGAACATGTTCAAGAAATAACCGTACATTCTCTGACTTTCTATCCAATCATTACTTGGCATCGATTGAAAACCAGCCAAGTGTTTTGAATTTTGTTCAATCCGTAAATGATTTGGGAGTTAAAACTCCTAATTTCGGCGTGTCTATTTTATGCTTGATTTCCGCTTGGATTTTTTTAGATCTTATCGCATTGATTATAAATTTAATTACTTTTTGTGAGAAAGTATTTTAGGACTTTTTGAATTCCTACTAACATCAGAAACAGGTTTCAGTTTTTGCACCATTTCCATAAAGGAAATTACAATGGTTTATGGGGTCATTCCGTGGTGTATCATTACAATTTTGATAATTCTAATGGATGTCTTTTGCGGATGTTTTGCATTGTATCTATTGCTTTTATGTCAGGTAATATCATTTTAAAATTATGTTATTTTTTTAGTTTATTTTAAAATTTTAGAATCCTTCTACATGTCCTTTATTTGGTAACTTTCAAGAAAATAATCTTCTGATTGAATTTGAAGCTTCAAATGAGCAATATTGGATTAAAAATTTGATTTCAAACGCACCACTTAGATTTTTGTTAATTCCATGTCGTCATTTCATTACAATTTTTGTGTTTTGCTTTTTTCTCAAATTATTCATTCACGATCTTTGTTCTTTGAGAATATTTGAGAAATCTAGCAAAGCTGATACTAAAACAATTGAACTGATTGACAAAATTAATTAAAGATATTATGATTGATTAATGCTATTGTCAAAAATTGTGTTGCTGACGTTTCAAGATTTAAATTGTGATTTAGATTTATTCTTAAACAATTATGTGTAATTCAAGCTGTCGTGGAATACGAATATTTTTAATATCAGTTTTTGCCATTGTAAGTATTTCAAAATTATTCCAAATCGAATTCTCATATTTCTATAATTTATAGCTGGAATCCTTAATACAAATTAATATACTTTTAATTTCCTGCTACTATTTTGATATATTTCAACTTTCCAAACAGAAGCAGCTTGTTCCAATCCAGTGTAACAAAGATTTATCATTATCGGTTTTTAGGAGCATGCCATATTAAAATACTTGAAAACTGAATTGTTTTAGCGGGAGTTAGTGAAACGAATGCTAATGACACTCTTGCAATTTTAAAAATTTCCAAAACCCTTGCAGTAGCTTGTATATGGTCAGTCTCAAATGGTATATGGTTTCTGACAAGTATTTATTTGTTTCGTAAGAATATCTGAAAAATCAAATAATTCCAAATTAAGATGAATTAAGTTGATTAAAATTTTAGCCGCAAGTTTCTGTAGTAAGCAATTGGGAATCACCAGCTGCAAGTATATTTTAATACCGTGGCTGGTCATTACAGTTGCGGCAACATTTGTTAATTCTTTAACGTTGCCAACTGTTTTTGTATTTGTTGCTGGAAATGGCGGAGTTCTTAATTAAAATTATTATTTTTTTAGTTTTTTTAATTGAAAATATCAATGTTTTAGAAACTTTGGGATGGATTTAATATTTCTTATCGGGATCTCATCGGCAAACCTGAAAGAACAGTAAATGTTCTCCGCCAAGCTATGTTCTTCATGTTTTCCCGATATCTTTTTGTGGCTTTGCCGCTAACATTTATTGCAATCTTGACCATGATTTTTGAAATCGTTACGATTTGGAGGAAGAGTAAAACATCAAGATCGCATTTATCTTTAATTGACCTTTATGAGGAGAATTTGAAAAGGAATGCAACGGAAAGAGTAGCTTATCTTACGGAAGCCGATGTTAACAACAAATTTGAAACGAGTGATATGATGCTTGTCAAGTTTTATGCTGACATTATTTAATTAAGATTTCACATTAGTTGTTTAACAAGAGTTTGCATCATTGGACTCACAACAATAGTAAAAATGCGGTTTTTTTCAATGATATAGAAATGCAAAATGTTTATTTTAGCTTTTCTCATTGTTGCAATGTTTTATACTTGTTGGAGGCTTATATTTTAGGAATTTTTGTATCAGCAGTAACGTTTTATTTTCGGATTATCTGAGGCAATATGAAGGTTTTTAATATTTTAATAATTTTATTATCAGCCATTTCCTAAGCATATATTTTTTAGCTACTTCCTGTTTAATAAAAGGACGAGAGATTGTGATCGTTGACAACGCTTTATTTTTTTATCAAATAGGATCATTAAAACACTGGAGCGATTATCATTACACTTACTTAATCTGGTTATGTTTAAATTTACCTTTGATTGAGTTATCCTTGTTTTTAATAAGTATAAATTTTTATTTTTATGTGGTAATAATAATAACTGGGAACTCAAATTTTTAGCAACATTAGTAGTTCAAAATCTATGGTATGCAATGACTACAATTATCCTTTGGATTGTACTATCGATAATTGTTATATTGTATGACTTCATTTTATTGGTTGCATGGATTTCTTCGTATACTAGACATGTAACTTTACCAATAATTCTTTTGGATGCCTTGTAAAAATATTCTTTAAGGGAAGCAGCATGTATTTTGCACAACTATTCGGATTTTATGACATCGAGACGTTCAATAATCTGAATGAAAACTCTCCAAATTTTCAAGGAAAACTTATTTGCGTCACTTCAGAAAAATTATTTATATTAACAATGAGATTACTTTATCATTTATTCTTCGGATTCATTTTTACGCTTCTGATAGTTCGATACTTTCTTGCTCAGTTTACTGTTGTGTAAGTAATGAATTTTTACTAGAAATTAACAAAACCGACTTTTGAATTGCAGAGTTCTGGATCCAGAAATAAAGGAACAAAGAAGTTCGGGAATTAATAAATGTTCTAGTAAAATATATAGAAATTATTAATTTACTTTGTACCAAATAAAAAAAGTCTCTTAGAAAGAATAAACGAATTTAAACATCCTAAGAAAAATCAGAATTTTTTTCAAGTTTTATTGAAATTGAAATGTAACAATAGAATTGTCAAACATTTTTAAGTAGTACAATTTGACACTTTTATTTTTTAGCTGCAAAATTTTCAGTGATAAATCATGTGCTGTATTTGTGGACTCTATAATTGCGTATTGGGCCAAATTTTTTTTGTCCCCATAATAACCCTCGTAAATATTATTTTAATTTTAAATAATATAAAATTCATTTTAAGAGTTCTTTTTGAGATTGCTACCATTTCGCATATGATTTATTTGACCGCGAGTTTTCACCTATATTACCATTGTGATTCTAAGCAAATATATGTAACTGATAGTGAGTCAAAATACCAAAGTAAGTTTATGTTATATTAATTACAAAATTATATTCAATTCTTTCTTAACATTAAAACTTTTGGTTTTCAGTTTTAAAGTGTGCAAATTCCATAACTATGTTAGACAATTGCATTCTTCTCAATGCGACTTACGATTATTATTCCTTGTTAGTTTCTTGGTTCACGATCGATCTATTTTTAGCTATATCTTCTGTATTACTATTAAGTATGAAGCAAATTTTGAGGTTGTTATATTTTAGTTCACATATTTTATACAACTTTTTGTAGTTGGAATTTATTTGAGACCTAAAGTCTGCTGTACACTTATTTTTTCTCTTCCTTGGATACCTTTTGCTGTTACCGCTTTACTTTATGATGTTTCTTTGACTATAATCATGCAGAAAACTTATAAAAATCATGTGAGAATATTTTTGAAAAGAAAAAAATCTTAATGATTAATTGATGGCAAATGTAAATTTACAGATGTCGAGCAGTTATTGGTGGCAATTGGTGGGCTACTCCGACACTCAAACCGAAGTCCTGTTAAGTAGGAAACATAAACTTATTTTAGATAATATTACAGACAGGAAAATGTTTCATTTGTTTCTTCGGGATTTGTGTCATATTCCAAACCTTTGTCTTATTTCAACAGCAATTCAATATTTTGTTGCAAAACTATTGAAAAAAGATGTTAAAGTTGAAGCTGTTAATGTAAAAAATAGGAGTTCTGCTTGATTTGCTTTTTGCATAATTTTTGATTAATGAGTCTTCATTTAGTACTGAATACTATTTAGATATTGTAAAATTTCGCAAAAAAATTGTTGTCAAATGAAATATTAAATTCAGAATTCAATTCAATTTTTGTTGAGTGTCAAAATCAAAATTATATAAATCAAAATGGTAAACTTTAAAGATTTTACAAAATTTAGTGCTGCGTCTCTGATTTCTTTGGTAATAATTAATAATAATCTACAAATTTTTGAAATATTTAAATAAATACTATTTCAGTTAGTTTCATTGCTTCATTTTTTCTATGTGATCTTTTATATGGACCGTTATTCACATTGCCAATATGCTGAACTGAACTGTAGCCCACAAATTCTCAAGTACATAGGTAAAAAACCTTCTTTAAATAATTCGGATTTATAAAAAAGTTTTAATTTCAGTATACTATTGCAACAAAAACATAACGTTTGCTTTAGATAATTGCATTTTATTGAACTACCCCTTTGATTTTATGTCTGTTCTGAAGCTTTGGCTAGCGATTGATCTATTTTTAATTATAACATCGGCATTATTACTAAGTAAGTGTCCTGCTTAACAGAAAAAAATATTTTTGAGTTAAAAAATGTTTCTAATTATTAGTGACTCCACTAGCAAAACGCAATTGTTGCTGTTCTTGGTTATTTGTCTATCCCTGGATTGCAATTGTGTCTCTTTCCATTGCGGTAGATGGTTTATTGACTACGTTTATGATTACTAATTACTTTAATCATGTAAGTTTTTCATTTAAAGGATACTTAAAAATTAATTAATTATTTTCATCATTAGAAAAGTTCACATTACTGGACGCAACTTTTTGGATATAGAGATATGATTACTCTAGAGTTGATTAACAACATTCGAACAACAAACGTAGATGTGACGGTCACTGAAGTAAAAATGTTGAATATCTTTTACAGGAATTTGTATCATATTTTGGAATTCTTCTTAGTTTATATTACCTTAAACAGTTTGTGGAAAAGGTCTATTGAAAAAGCGGCAAGCAACACCAGTGCCGCATATGTTAAAAAGGACGAAAATTCGGAAAAAACTCCTGCTTGATTAAAATTTTGAATTTGCAAGCCTCAATACTTTAAGAGGGATAAAGAATAAATCGTTTTTCAAAATCTTTTATGTATTGATTTTTTATAAAACTATTAAAAATGGGCAATATAATGGGCTTCTTTGCAAAAATTTGCACATTTATTTTTAATTTAGTGTTTGGTCATAGTGAACTATAATTTTTTAGGGCACTTGCTGAAAATAATAATTTATTATTATTTTTTGTATATTTTAATTTAATAGAAGATTATCAATAAAATTAACTCACTTCAAGAGTAAAGAAAGCTCATGAAATTTAATTAAATTTTACCTCTTCGAATTCATTTGCTCTTAATATAATAAAATATTTATCCTGATCGCCATCTTCGCAATCCGAAGTCAAAACGAAAATTTGCTTATATTTGGAGCACATGAAAGCGAAGAGAAGTTGCAGCAATGAAAGGATTACGCGGGAGATTCAAACCAAGCAAATTGGGATGCATTTGTAAAAGACCGCGAAATTATTTCTTTAAAACTTAAAATAATTTCAATATTTAATAAAGTGTTTGTTTTATCACAAATATTATTTACAGCAATTGCTAGCTCCGAAAAGAGCTGATTTTCTTTTTTATCACCTGCAATAAATTCTAACTTATTTTTATAATTACATTTTTTAATGAAACTAACATTCAAATTCAAAATCATTAATCAAAATGATCAAAATAAAATGAATTATCAAAATGCTAGTGCGTCAAAACGTTCCAAGCGTTCCAACAAAATGCGTTGATCAACCTGAAAGTGAATGTGAACCATGTATCAGTTGGGATAACGTTAGGGTAAAAAATTCGTGCATTTGCTGCCGGACTTATTGGCCATGTAAGAAAATTTGTGCAGTAGCGTTGATTACTTTGGTAAACCAAGCAAAGGATGTAATAAATTCAATTAAAATAATATTTTTATTTTTAGATATTGTCGACAATTTTATTCACAATTATCTATATCATTTTGAATCGTTTTCGGAATTGTCCAGCTAAAAGATACCATCATGAAGAATACTTGGATATCAACGGTACCACATTATTATTACAATAATACTGAATAATAAAATGCAAACTTAATTTTAAGTTTATGTGTGCAATAATTCGGCTGTTGGTGTAGATAACAGCGTCATTTTAGGCAATGGATTGCCAATTTTGAATTTTTGGCTGATATTTTCAATGATTACGGCGATATCTTCAATTTTCGTACTTTGTTAGTAAAGTATTCATATTTTTATCCATAATTTACATTTGCAATTATTGCAGTAAGCACTGTATGCTGTAGAAATCCGATTTGTGCGTTGCTTTTTATTCTTCCATGGATTTTAATGATTGTAATAGCAATTATCTTTGATATCCTGTTGACAATTCTTCTAATAGTTAAATATCATGGACATGTAAGTTTCATTTAATAATCTAATATAATTTATAGTAAACCTCATAATCGAACGATATTTTATATTGTTTTTTGCAGGGAAGCTGGCAGTATTGGTTGCAACTTATAGGAATTATAGATCAAATTACAATTAGAGAAGTGAGAAAGACTTACAAATTTGAATACATGACTTGTCTTACAAGGGTAATAATGACTATCCTTTTCGTGCGGAATATATTTCATTTTTTTGATATTTACTTTTTAATTGTTGGCACAAAATATTTTATCGGCCATTGCTGTCCATGTCTTTCATTGCCAATGGAATACCTAACTTAAATTAATTATTTTTTTACTGAAATTTAAATTAAATTTCTTAATTAACAAAATTGTAGTTGTTGTTTTTTGTTCCTTTATTTTAGCTTTGAAAATCCTTCATGTTTAAAACTTAATAAATTTGTTATAACTACAGTAAATTAAAAGTATTTAAAAATCAATCAGAATTTTAACCAAATATGTCGATGCGAAAACAGGTATTTAACTAACTATGTGGGCGGAAGGAAAATAAAATCCTTGAACGTTAAAAGATAATTACACTCTTGTAATACTTTTTAACTTGTAACGTCCCTGTCATCTTAAACTCAATTAACTTTCTTTTAACATTTTTTATTTTGAGATTTAAGTAATTTAAGTAAGTTACAATTACTAGAGAGAGCAACTTAAAATGAAACTTCGAGTTTTTCTTAAATGACCAAACTGGAAGCAATTCTAGAGCGTCAAAGTCGTTGTTATATTATTGGTCGCCCTGCTGAATGAAAACCTACGCACAAAATTGTTGTTCTGTAGAGTTCGCTTGTATTTTATTTACTTGATTAATGCAGTAAAATGAGACCTGCAAGAGAATCTGGTCGTAGCATTTACTTGCCGAGCGCTTCTTCTCTTTACAAACCGAAAACGCGGACTTTTCGTGCTTATTAGTGACTTTATTCTTCGCAAGTTATGTGAGTTTCTCCGATACTTGAGTTTATGGATTATGGTGAAAAACACCTATTGGAAATTCGCAATTTACTGCAACAGTAGAGATTACGACGATGGATGGACATTATTATTTCTTTTCCAGAAAAATTGTGAGTAATAGCTTTTTTCTTTTTTGCGAAAAGCTGATGTAATAAAGAAGCGCTATAGATTAAAATCTTTTATTTTCAATCAATCAAACATTCATCGATTTATTTTGTTGCAACAAATAAGCATAGGATCTTCACAATAAAGTCTAAACAATCAGTTTGATGCCAATAGAATGTACAGAAGAAATTATAGAAATAATATGAATTATTTAAATAAATTTAACGCTCGTTTTGGGCCGTTTGAAAAATTGGTTGCATAGCTGAAAAGTACAAAAATAATTAAGTTTGTACAATTTAGAAAGGATTTTTTCATTATGGTATGGCTGCAATTAAACGTAATAATTTTAAGCAGATGTTTATGAGTGGAAAACATATGTTGAAAAATATCAAATGTGGGCGGACTTGAGTTTCTATTTCAAGTCATTAATTTGTTCTTAATTATTTATAGCTTCATGATTTATAAGTTTGGAATGATATTTGCATTGAATTGGTTTTTATTACATTACGAGTAGATTAGTTAATATAAAATTATATAATTTATTTAAAATGGTTTACTAAAGCGCTCGTATACCTACAATTGTTTAAATCTCATTTTAGAAATTTATCTTAAAAAAAGGACTAATAATATTCCATAAAACGATAATTTATTGCTTCAGTCCAAATACAGGAAATAAAATAAAGAGTAAAATACCAAAAAAATATTAATTAAATTCCTTTTAAAATTACAAAAACACAAAAGTAATTTTTATAAAATGCATTAAAAAATATATTCTTCAAAGCGATACAAATCAAAAGCGCACTCGAAGGAATTTAAAAATTTTGCAATTGACTTATTTTTACTCAGTGCTGGACGTTGGAGTCATTCTTGAAATATTTTGCCTAGATTCCAAATGACATAACTTCATTTCTTCACTCAAAAAACACAGTCTATTAATAACAGAAATTAAAAAAGAAAAATGTAAATAAAAATTAGCCAAACGGTTTGTGATTTGGTTTGAACGCTTGGCGCTTGAAAATAGTAATAGCAATACATGTTTAATAATAGAATTTCAGTAACGGATCCAAGCAGTACCATATTTAGTACTATCTCGTGTTACAGCAAGCGCCTAAAACAGAATATACCTTCCTGGACGGCAGGCGCGAGTGGAGAGGGCGTCGGGACGCTACTATTTCCGAGCGACGCCACATACGGACAAACTTATGCATACACACACAAAAAAGATTACTCCCGATATTACGTGTTGTGTATCCATACAGTTTCAATATGTGCAAAAATTAGCTGTAACCGTTTCTTGTGTCTATCGATATCGATAAATATAGACAATAAATAGTGTAAAATAACTTTTTGTGTTCGGCAATCATTCCAATTGTAATTTATATACTGGCATAATTTAGGTAAATCGATTAAAGTTTGGAATTAATGTCTTCCCGCAAACGGGCTAAATGCTCTTGAGATTATTCATCGGTTGCCTTTTTCAACGAAAAACGAGTAAAATTTAATTTCCTGTTGCAGGAACGATGCAGTCAAATAAAGACTTGAATCTAGATACGAGTAATAAACTATGGTGAGTAAGTTTAATTTGCATTTGTATTCGCATTTGAAACCGAGTTGTTTTAGTACAAAAGTAAACAACAATGAGAACAACAACTCGAAAACGGTGTCCGAATCTTTGGCCTCTTCGAGCGATACCGAAGACGACTTTAAGACAGAGGAAGCGTTGCAGAGAGAGCACAACGAATCGCTCAAAGTGTGGTTCGAAAAGATCTCGCAAATGCAAATCGAAATTCAAAAGAAGCTGCAGACTGAGAATGCTCTTAAGCAAGCACCTAAAGTTAAGTACCAAGACCTCCCTTATATGGGCGAAATGACGCTGGACAATTCGAAACCTAGAAGGGGTCGTAAACCCAAAAAAGCAGATATCTGCCATTTGATTTACAAGAATTACGGAACGGTTTTTCCGAAAACTGCGGAAAAACCGTCCAGTTTAGAGGCGAAATCCGATACGCACCGAACGAACGTGCAGAATCGAATAATCAGCAGTTTGCTTGAGCGAAGGCTCACTCAACAGGAGACCAAAAGACAGAAGTCGTCCAAGTGGAAACCGCAGAGCGAACCCTTAAATTTATGCGTGCGCGACTTGGATCAATTGAATCTGCGATTGAATTTGGAGAAGACGAGCGCCATAAAGACGGAAACGCCGAGCGACGAGGACGAAACTCCGTCGCCGGCATCCAGTACTAATGTTGACTTTAAGTATCCTCTGAAGGACTTCTCGCCTCCGATATTCTCGCCGCAGGATTTGATCAAAGCGCCCGAGAATGGGGCAGTTCCCGGAGGATATGTATATTGGCCCAATGCCGGTGTCTTCATTCATCAAATGGCTCTGCAGCAGCAACTGCTGTACTACCAGAAAATGACCGGGCAGAATTTGGATCCGATGGATCTTCTTAAGTTGGGTAAATCCAGCGATGCCGCTGACGACGCAAACGATAATTTTAGCCATAAATTAAGTAAACGCAGTAATGAGAAGTCTGCTGCGACGAAAAGAAAGCGCAGCGCTATTTTTATACCGCCCATTCCTGCCGAGAATCAAAACAATCCCGCAACGGAAGTGAGCATTTGCAAATTTAAATTCACCGGAGGCGCCAAGCCCAGCTTGCAAGAGAAGAAAATGCTGTCCGTCGACTCCGGCGGTAATTTCCGTTACTATAGCGGCACGGGAGATAAAAGTATGCGTGGCTACGAGTTTTTCCCCCGGGAAACGTTGCAGCAGCAAATACATAACACCCAAGGTTCCAGTACAGGCGCATTCCTTCAGGCTAGCGGCGAGAAGATTTATCCCACTTCCCCCATGGAATTCGCCAATAGTCCGACATTACCTGCGGACAATTTTCTCCTGACACCTGCAGAAGTGCAAGCGTCCTCTTCGGCGAATGCAACTGTAGTGGTTCCTGACGGAGTCAGAAACAAGAAGCGCAAATCACGCAAATCGCTGCAAAGGGAAAAACTGGAGCAGACCTTTAAGGAGAAAGGGTTTCTCATTCAGACGCAACAACTGGAATCCGCCGAAGGAGCCACTTATTGTAAATTCCGTCAGCTGAGGAAATTCACCCGGTATTTATTTAGGAGCTGGAAGGATTACTTACCTGGCAATGTGGCCGATAATCTGGAGGCGGCCGATAAGCAGGAAGTCGAAGGACTAGACCAGGACCTGGAAAGAGATCTTTCCAATTCGTTGATGGATGACAGCCCGTCCATTTGATGACCAAAGATACTCAACTATAGCTCACTTCTTATTTTCAAAAGTGATATTTATTTTGTACATAAGCGAAGTATATACCGAATACATAATGATGTATATAGGCATATTTTTCTTGGCTAAATATCGTCGCATCGAGAACATTAACAAATAGTAAAGGTTCTAGTCGTTATTACTTAATGAAATTCTACTGAGAATTAAATTGTTAATATTGTTGTTTATGGCATTTTCAAATAATTCGGACATGGTCCTTGTGATTGACTGTTTGATTTGTATTAATTAAATAAAACAACAACTCTTTCGCGCATGGGGATAGAGCAATAAACGAATTTTGTAACATTATAATAACATTAGGATTTTATTATTCTTCACAATGTTTCTTTTTTGTTTTGTTGTTTTTTTTTTTTGGTTTTTGTTGGATATTATAAACTTTAATAATTGTGCATTAATATTTGATATTTAAATACATGAAAGAAAGAGCAAATGCAACTACGACTATCACATTATAGACGGCTTATTTTTTAAAGTGAAATGAAATTTACAAATTACAAATTAAATTTATGGCCAATATTACTTTTTCTAATAAATGCTAAGAGAGAGTACGAAAATTCATTAGTTTTAATTTTTTAATACAATGTATAGTTGAATTATTTTAATATTTTTAATTAATTTACAAAATAGAAAAATTAATATGAAGCCGCGATTCCTCAATATCACTATATTATTTACAATAGTTTACAATATTTTGTAATCCGTAAAAGGGGATAATAATTGGATGAGAATTACAATGTTTTTACAACCAAACATCAAAATTTTTCGAAATTAAAATTGACAGTTATTTGGAATTAAAATCAAAAAAGAAATGGATATCATCATTGATAACAGGAAATGAACTTTTGCTAATATCTATATGGAAATATTTACATTAAAAGTTAAAACTACAAAAACAGTAATTATTGCAAGTTTAGAACGTTTTTTAGATTTCATCAATCAGTTTGAGTAGTTAATCTAAAATTTACACGCGAGTTTAGAATTTATAGATCTTTAGGAGAAAAGTAACAAGATGTATAGGCCACTACGGTTGATTGGAAATGCAATATCGATAATTCGTGATGTTTAAACTAAATAATTAATTATCAAGATATGGTAGAAGTTTGATTATATCAAAGTAAAGTTAGCATCTCTATTGGTCCAAATTTTGCGTCAACCAACATTTTTGTTTTCCCTTTTAAAATTTTTAATAGATTTAACTTTTAATTCGGTTTTAATTGTATATTATTATATTTTTAATAATTAGAGTATATGTTATATATAGTAAATACTATTTATATATATATATATATATATTTATAGAAATAATGAAATAATGCGTTGTTCAAGTTCCAAAGTGGGATAGATTTATAAGATCACAGATAAGAGGCACTCCGTGTTTAAATTAGCATTCAAACAATTAACCCAAAAAGCAAAAATCGTGTCTGTATATAGTTATTAAGACTATTTACATTTACTTAATTATTAATTGATTCGTTATGAGCGACAAAGTTTATGCTTCTCACTTTTACCGAACAAAATCGATAGGAAGACTACTGCAGTAGTTGAATGATTTATATGTTCATTAATTGTAATTCATTATTTGTGAAACTTATCGATTTTTTTTTATCTCTCTCAGAGCGATATGACTTTCTGTACAGGTTCCATTATTGCTGATTTCTTTAGAAATAACCAGCTCTCGAAGATGATTTAACAATAGGCACGAACTAGTGGTCTCATTTGGTATGTTTTTAAATTTTAACTATTTTTCTTTTGTAAATCTTAAAAAGTTCGCTTAATTTTTTGAATTATTCGAACATTTCGTGTGCCATTCATGGTCATTCAGTAGGAAATTTGTAGGTTCAATTTAATGAAAGAATAGTTAGTAGTCTTTTCTATGAAAAAAGAACAGTGTCAGTCACTTGATTAATTAAAGTAAAATTATTACTTTAAAAAAATTGAAATTCTTTTGATTATTTAAGATTAAGTTAAATTAAATGAAAGTTTTATGACCGCTCTATCGATTAAACCGGCAATTATTTTTTCAAACGAAGACTGAAAACAAATCGTCGTAGAGTACAAGAGTATTGTGCCTTTTCAATTAGAAAAAAATCGTTCTTACTTTTAAAGAAGATGAAAATGATCGTGGAAACGTTTTTACAAAAGGAGAACGAAATTAGTCCTGTAGCGTGATTTTACACGTCATCTTCGACACTCCTTAAGGCGACTTGCTGTTTTTGTGCTAACGCATTAACCACGTACATCAGGGAGTCCATCTTCTTATCCATGTTACTCAACTGTAATCATAACACATTTAAATATTACAGTTGGGATGAAAGGGTGAACTAGCTGGCGCATCAATATTTAAAGCTGTATCTCTACACAGAGAGAGTCCTTTAAGAGGCTTAAAGCTTGTCAATTTTGCAAGAGAGAGATTGATGGCGTGCTCTATATTTTCCATCAATATTTTCGAATCACAAAAGGAAACACATTACCTGTTGCTCCACTCTGTAAAGACGAGCTCCCACCGTCATTGGTTTTACATTTCCAACCCTATCTATTCCGGCTAGATAACTTCCAGGCTTTCCCAGTGTCTGATCCAATCTTCTTTGCAGCTCCTAAATTTATTTTCAATCGTTTAATGCTGAATTTTCGTTTTTTCTTATTGCGAAAAATTAATATTTTCATTTATACCCAAGTTTTGCTTAATTTGGGAATACTTTACAAAAGTTAAAAAAAAAATTGATAACAAATTTTTAGATTTATTTAGAACCAAAATTATTTTTTGCTTTGTAAATTTAAATTTTCCTGATTTTTTAGTTCTGAATTTCACCTTTAATCTAGCAATAATATCAAATTGCACTGCCTTGCTTAATATCTATCAATCCATTTTTTTAAATTCTAACATTTCGATTATTAAAATGCAAAAACAGAATTTTGAAACAAACCTTAATGCGGACCATCATATTGAGATGCCCCTGGCTGTACTGTTCAATAACATCCCGAACATCGTACGGTTTTCTAGCTTGTTGAAACTTTCTCCGAGCCACGAAATATTTGATTTTTCTTATTGCTCTAATGGCGTTTTTATGCGCTTCTGTTAGTCTGCAAAACATTATATACACAACAATAAACTCGAAAAGCATATAATTTCTACTCACTGCGTCACCCTGGGAAGTTCCCCATCCATGTCGTCGATTTCATCGCTGGCTGCTTCGGTAACGGTGCTCGTCTGACTGGTGAAAATGGCACCCCTGACGCTTTCCCTGTCGCCCCGACGCACACGGTTCGGCGTCCCTGAAAATTGCCTCCTTTTACTATTTATTCCGAGAGCCATTAGATACAAACAAGCAGTCAGTATAGTCGGAGAGGTAATTTTACGTCTCTTGCGGTTCATGGTCCTTTCTCAAACCAATTTCAGAACATGGTCTCATCGAAATTCAATACAATTCCCCAACCCCCAATGCGTATATTACATTTACCTATTGATTGCAGCCCCTTTGCTACTTTTTCATACGCCGTCTGCCAACTTTATCCGGCCGATTTTAAATAATGTCGATGCTTTCATTGAAAATGCATTTTTCTTTATGTTAAATGGTGGAAAATCGTAATTGCCGGAAACTTTTTCATTGATAACGGGGATTATTTTTTTAAATTTAAATTGCATCTTTTTCCAATCTTTAAAATGTTATTTTTTAGTTATCTTGCACTTCAACTAAATTATTTATCATTTTTTTAAATCCTTCTTGGTGGTTTTAGAAAATAAATTTTACCATTTTGATCTTTATTATGTTTTTTAAAATAACTACATGCAAATGCAATGCAAATAATAAAAAAATATAAATCTGAATTTATTCTTCTTTATAACTCATACAACTATTAGAGGAAATGGCTTTACCATATGAAATTGCAGTTGCATTAAAGCAATTTCTGCAACAACAATAAACATTTTGATGAGACATAACAAATTTCAGCTGTAAATGTAATAAAAGATTATTGCAATAACCGCAGTAAATTTTTTACTTTAAAATATGTTGAAACATATTAAAACACAAAACTTTCCGATAAATAATCCCATTTAATATAAATCCCACAAGAAAATGACCATAATAATTAAAACTTTGTGAATTCCCTATACAAAATTATCAATATCCCATATTGAAATTAATGCGAGGCAAACAACAGTTTAAAAGAAATGATATTTATGGGCCGTCAGTTGTGATGAGTAACTACCAGAGGATAATGTTAATAGATGCACACAGTTCCGGAGAACTTAATAAGTATGATTGACGAGTTGTTACGCAAGTTCGTTCATCAAACATTGTGCCAAATAGGGAAAAAAATGAGCACATGAAAAGTTATTATTCATCGATCTCAACGTGAATGATTTTTTATATTAAAGTGACTTTTATATGTGCGCGCAAAAAAAAGGAACGAAATAAAGATAAGCATTTTATGTCATCACCTGCTTTCGGCTCTTCCATATAAAAGACGACATCATTTTCGTGATCGATGGACTTGGCGGAGGACGGCGGCGGCGGTGGCTGTTGATCTGAAGGTGTTACCGGGGACGCCTCCATTCTATTCTTAGATTTCCGCCGCTTCAAGACGGAAGCCTTTTTGGCTACCTGTAATATTAGGGACTGACCCAACCCATGCAGACTTAACACCAAGACACCAAACATCGCTTCTATAACTAGCCTAATCGTTAATCATAATCATCGAACTTGCACATATCTTTATTCCATATGATCAGTTTCTTTCTTCATATTTATGTTCAACTTCTTTTTATATATTTATTTTCCTTTTGATAAAAGTATCCAATTCAGTTGGTTTTTAATGCTTTGATAACGATATTGCCAATAAAAAGTGCATAATTAACAAAATTAATTATTATTTAGCATTTAAAAAACAAATATTTTTTTAAAGAGATTTAATTTTTCTTTCTAGTTTATTATTATAAATTTAATAGATGTCTTTTGAACTTTTCTATTAGTTTAATAAATAAAGTTTCAAAAAGTGCAAAAAATGAACACATTAGCAAAAGACAAAAATTGTACAATAAGTAAAGGTACTTTTTAATTGAACATGATAAGAAGTTTTAATTATTATATATAATTCAAAACAAAACAATAAAAAAGCAAAAAACACCAATAAGTGGAATATAATTCAACAACATTAGCAAGCGTGCAATAGGTGTCAAAGGGTGTGTTTTTCAAAGGTAATTATCCTTAAATATAATGTAATTAAGTGAGCCCTTAAATGATAGCAATTAATGAGCAAATTGTTCGTGTTTTTGTGTTTTTTTAAATAAAAGTAAAATCGGCAGGAATAGTGTTTAATCGAATTACCTTTGAGAGCGGTAATGTAGAATTCGAGGATCCGGATGATTGGTTGCAATTAGAGTTGGTGTCTTTGAGGTAGACTTGCCATGTGGCGGTCGAATTAAAGCTCTTATCGGCGGCATAGCATCGCCAAAGGCATTGTATGAGCATTGCCGCCGCCGGAATCTGTCTGTTGAAGTGCTTTTGACGCTGTTTCTGTTGCACCTTGAGTGCAAATCCAGAACCCAAGATGCCCTTAAATTTGTTAACATTACCAATTTTGTTTATTAAAGTCCCTTTGGTAACAATGAAAACAACGTTAAATTTTTTGATTTGATATTGAAAAAAATAATTCTTGTGAACATTATACAAATAGATTTTAAATTTTTACTTCTTTTTGCTTCAAATCACTGTCAATTCAAAATAAGTGTAATATTTTTTGGATGTTATTACGAGTATTTCAGTAAATATTTATAATTTAGTTGAACAAAAAAGGTGTTTCAATAGCCTTTGTCGCTTGAGTTTTAACAATTAACAATAGATTTTCACTCTTTTTTACATATTCATTGAACTTTTTGATACTCAGAGAATTCATTTGTAACTACTTTTGTTAAAAAATAAAACATTTTTTCAGAACACCTAAAAAAGCAATAATAAAATAATAAAAAAACGAATACAACAGAAAAAGCAACAAATCTATTAAATTTTTTAATTGATCAATAAAATGAAAAAACAAAGGGAAAGTACTTACTGCTGGAAGAGCGAAGAATGAGATGGCAAACACTGAAAAGCAAGACGCCACAATTTTGCCCATCCACGTCCGTGGTACAGTGTCCCCATAGCCAATGGTGGTGACCGTTATGACACCCCACCAAAGAGCATCAGCATAACTGGAAAAATTATTTTTGCCGTCCGCAATGACCGCATCCTTTTCGGCCAAGTACACAAAATAACTGCTGAAAATCAGTCCGAGAAAACCGATGTAAAGTGTCGTTATTAATTCCTGTGGACAAAAACAGAAAAAAACCCACATAAAAATTAAAAGCCATGAAAATATTACGAAAAGAATTTATATGCACAAAGCAAACGTTTATGCAACTGGAGTTTTTTTTTTTGTATTCGTTTCGCGCAATGCAAATTGTATCTCACATGGGAAAATGCCGCTCTCTTTTTTTTTTAACTGATACGTCTGTCTATTTTTCAGCCGCCAGTTTTTAATTCGCTTCCTGTATAAGCCTTTTCATTATTAAACGAGCTCTGAATGCAAAATTCGCAATATTGGGGAAATTATGGTTACGCCAAATAATGTTCCTTATTACGCATGCAAGCGAATTTTGCTGAATTTGCAAAACTTTGTTTGTTTAATAAAATTTTCACAAATGGTTTTTGGCATGTGTAAAATATAAATTAGTTCTGTTTTTGTTAGTGTAATATAATTCGGGAACAAAAAAACCGGTATTACTTTTTTATCATTCTTATTATTACGACTTTCAACCTTGGTTCTTTGTTTGATTCGTGCTAAAAATCGATTTCGTGACCATAAGTGTATTCCACTCAACCCTTTCCATATACTTCTCTCTTTTTTACAGTAGCGGTGTCTCCTGGTAATGGATAGTTGATGGTTTTAAAAACATTTTCGTTTTACTGTTGCGTTGTTTTTTTCTCTCTAGCGCTCGGAAATAATAAATGCATTAGCTTTTGAGATCGCATTTTCTGCTTTTAAAACTATTATAAACTTGATAGTTAAATTTACAACCGATTAAAAATGCTAATTCATTTAACAACTGTGTTATTTAAATGTTTGTTTAATGAGAGATATAAAATTCAGGGTTTATTTTTAAAAGGATTAGTGGAATTTTAATGGAAAAATTATTGATTCCACCTGGAAAAACTCACTGACCTGTCGATGAATAAAAACCACCGATCCTAACAATCGCCACGTTCCCCCTTGCCGGTCGACGTGTAACATCCGCAGGATTTGCAGAAATCGGATGCCTCTGATAGCGGAAGTTGCGAATACTTGTCCATTGGATCCATAAGTTAAAACTACTATCGATGCTACGACGACTATTAAATCTAAAAGTTAATAATTAACAACAATAAGTTTTTACGTTTTTAGTTTTCAAATAATTTCGCTTTTGAAAAAAAAATTGATATTTTTTGTTAGAAAATTTATAAAATTACACATTAGATTAAATATTTGATAGCAAATTTGCATTGAAATTTTATGAATATTTTTACTTTGTAAACATTTATTAAATGTCGATAGCTAGTTTATGCAAATCCAAACAATGTTGTTACTCGTATACACTAATTTGCTTGTCAGTTATTAGAAACCAAACCGTACATGTAGATAATTATGGTTTGTGGAAGCATAAATAACATAGGTATGTTTAAACAGTCTTAGGAAAAAATCTAACACTTTTCTTGTAAATAAGATATTTGATATTAATTTAAAAAGATTTCTGAAACTTTTCTGTGCTAAAGTTTAACAAGTAGTGAAAAAGACTTTCTTCTCCTGAATTTAGAAAAAATCATTGCATCCAAGGCAACCATCAATATCGATTAAAAGAAAATGCCTAATAATAAAAGAATTCTTGGTAAGAATGTTGGCTAAGATCAAAGGACCGATTTTTTTATTACAAAAAATGATTTTAAAATGCTTTTAGTACTTATATGTACAAGTAGAATGTAGGTAATGGCAGAAATATTAAAAATATATATTTTAATTTATAGTCTATACATTTTAATACTTTAATAATTACATATTTTAATAATAATAATTATAATGAATCTTTCAAATACAAAGGCTAGAGTTAAAGTGTTTAAATATGTTTCAGATTAAATAAACCCATTAAATTAATTAATATATTATGATTTTTGGGAGTGCTTATTGATTCCCCAAGGACCAGTTCAATCAAACAAATAATATCACATATTGATTTATATAATTTAGTATGCATTTGATGCAGCATTCTCTCGAAATTTAGGCAATAATTTTCAATTGAGTTTAATTTGTACAAATTCAAATATAAATAGATTCTAAGTAATTAAATAGTTATTTGACGTAAAAGGCAACTGAATATTTCAAATGAAATGAACAAGTAACAAATTTCTTACTAATCAAATAATACTATTTGGAAAATCAAAATAGTGGAAAGAACATTAGTTAATTTTTTTGATGGTAGAAAAATTACATAACAGATTTGTATGTAATAACAGCCAACAAAAAGAAGGAAACAAAAAAGTATATCAGTATGTTGAAATTATTGGAAAACTGGTAATTACAAATTAGAAATTTATAGTTGACACACTCCCTCGTTTCTTCAAACAACTCCAATCATTATGAAAATTATTTATAGGAAAAATAAACTGCAAACTGCGAGGGTAGCAAATTAACCGTAAAGTAATCAAATTAGAAACTTTTTATTTGTGTTTTCCTCTTCCGGGCAAAAATTTGCAATGTTTTAAAACGAGTTCTCGAAGAATGTAAATCATAATCAACTCTGAAATAATTTTCCCCAGCCAATATTCATTACCCACGTATATCGTAGCTTAATGCATTGTTTTCCGAATAAATAAACAAATTAATTATTTGTGGTGCATGCATTTTTTAAAAACAAATAAATTTAGAAACGTACGTTTGTCATAGCACCATAGTAAAATGATCATGACCCATTGAAGCGACGACAGTTGCCTTGGTAAGATCATTAAAAATTTATAAAAAAACACCCTCGTAAACGTGCAATGCAATCGATAGAATAATATCCCCAGCCGATAATAGCCGACAAATACTATATATGTATAATACGAAACTTATCAACGTATTCATCAGGGTCAGACGAATATGCTAAATCTTTTTTTTTCTTTTATTTTTTGTATGTTATAAAACGATGTTGATATTTGTGTAATTATTGTGACCTTTGAAAGTTATAATTTTGATTTTTTCCTATTTTCCAAGCAATTATTTCCAAACTTATGTTATGTTTTAAATTTTTACTAGTGTTTATTGTTTGAAAAATCGCCAGTTTTAATGCGCTAACTTTTATGAATAGCTTAAAAATAACAATGCAATGTATTTTTAGGAAAATTGGTTCAGCTGATTTTCAATTTGAAATGCTAGTTAAACTTACTGAACTTTAAGAGTTAAACAATTGAAAATTCCAACTGGGTGGCAAATTAAATAATTTTCATACAGAATTTCTGAAAACAAATTTTGGCAATGCAAAATTGAATTAAAAATTTAGGTTTTATGAAAATTAATCTAAAGCCCATTTTGAAATTGGGATGGTAGACACAAAGAGTAAATTCCGCGTTAATCCAAAACTTAAATATTTACCGAGTGATCATTAGAATGAGTCTCAAAGTGTTAACTTTGCAGAAGGAACTTTCAGGTTCAGGCGGCAAACGAAACTGTGTGTTTATCCAAAGCATTTTCGCACTTTTTAATTAAAACTGCTTTAATAGAGTTTACCTATTATAAAAAAGCGATTATATTTACCGATGATGCAAATGGGTTTTCTGATAAAGCGAAATCGTCCTGCCAAACCCATGTATTTCGACCTGCATCCAGCAGACCAAAGCCTTATAATATACTCGACGCCGAAAAACACAACCAAGCAAATTTCCTGGAACCAAAAGAAAAAAATCGATATTGGTAACAAAGTGGCAAAGCCGAAAGCTTCGTAATTATAGTGGGTGATAAAAGCGAATTATTTCCCTTTTTTGCGGAGAACTCGTTAACTGGAAATAAGGGAAAATCATTTAACTCCGACGGAAAAATAATGACGATGGCCAAAGCGAAAGCTTCAAAGATTCTTTAATTAATTATTTCGCAATAATGAATCATTTGTGGTTGAAAAATAAGGATTTACGTTTGGGAAGCTGCTGCTGAAATTGTGTTTTTTGTGAGCTGTAGTCTGTTTAAATGTTTAAGAACCATAAGAATGTTGTTTTTATTAAATAATTTAAAATAATTTTATATTAAGAATTTAACATAGTATTTTTTCTTCGGTTTTTTTTAGTAGCAT
This sequence comes from Holobus sp. GC000080, assembly GCA_030556065.1. Classification (NCBI taxonomy): domain Eukaryota; kingdom Metazoa; phylum Arthropoda; class Insecta; order Coleoptera; family Staphylinidae; genus Holobus; species Holobus sp. GC000080. The sequence goes on from JASKGO010004759.1 coordinate 106,756, forward strand.
TAAAAAATGGATTTTATTAGTATAAAAAAAATGGATTCTTAAACTAATTATACAGACACTTAATAAAATTTAATGTGAACAATCGAAATGAATGTTTATAAATAGTACACACAAATTGAACAATATGTTACGTAGTTATAATAAAAATGTATATTAAGCAGTAAAGACAATCACAAAACGAGCTGAAGGGCTCGTAAAAAACGTCACTCTGATTTGCAGAAATTGAATTTTACTTACAATCACTTTATAAATGGTGTAAACCTGCAAACATTTCGATTCACTACACTTGTACTATCATTTGTGCAAAGTATTTTCAAATTCATCCAAGGAAGAAACGAAAATTGAACATTCTGGGGGCGCAACGTTAGGCAACGGAAAACTTACCATCCAAAAGAGGGTCTCATTTGCGAAATCTTGGTATGTGTCGATTGTGGATAGAACGCTGAATATCAAGCACACCAGAACGAGCATAAATCTGTAACCGGAAAAAATCATTACTACCTCAGAAGAATTTCCATAATTGCATAGTAAAAGTCATAGTTAACGCAGAAATTTAGATTTACGAACTCGCACGGAAAATAATCGATGGGGGATTATAGGACAGCACTTTATTTCGGAATAAAAACTATATTTTTACTAGCATAATGGACATAAAAATTCCATGTAGATGTTGTGTTTGTATTTATGAGTAAATTCATTGTCGGTTTCTTTACGGCTTGTGGGTAATGATAAGATCAACCTGCGGTAGCTGCAAATTATTAACCGCTTGCGTACCAAGACGTACTAAGCGCCAGTGAATAATATTGTTGTTTGGGTTGCTCCATTCTTCCTGATTTTACAATCCGCAGACACGAATCTATTCCCGGAAATCCCTTTAGTCACAAAGGAAAACCGCCTTGGAAACCACACAAAGAAACACGTCAATAATAATTTATATATTAAATTGCGGCCTATTTCCGCTACCTTTTTCCCGACTTTTGTAAAAAAATCCCTTTTTCATAGCTAAATCTAACGAAGAAATATTTTCAATTTCAATTGATACTAATTAAATTAATATTAACAAATTATTAAAGAGAATTATTTAGAAAAATTAAAGTTTTTTTGTATATTTAGCAGGGACAATTTGCAATGACAAAGTAGTTGGCAAAATTAACATTAAGCCCGCGTCTTGTGAACTTTCCACATTGGATATTTTCGTCTTCTGACCTGATGATCCAGAAAACTGCAATACTTTACAGACGCTCAAAAAAAGTGCAGAATTGTTGTGGCAAAAATGCTATGATGTAATAACTCGCAACGACGACATGAAAACTTTCTGATAAAAGTAATTTCATAACTAAAACAATTAATCGATATGCCAAGCGGGTTTAAACTACACGCATTATGAGGCTTTTTTCTTTCTTTACAAGACGTTTTATCGCGATGCACGCAACGAAATAAAGCGTGAAGAAATATAACATTAACATAAAATTATAACGACGTTTTCTGATTAAGAACAAGACGTGTGGTAGTAAATTATACATATTAATGAAACGCGTTATATTTTTATGTTTTAATAAATATGTATGCTGGTTCATTTTCTTGCTCGATTCATACTTTGGCTATTATTTAGTTTATTGAAGAAATTTGGTTGTTTGAAAAGAAAATGACCACTAATGTTTTGCATCACGCCATTAGGTAATAAATGCAATTGCGCTTTAGCAATTAACTATTTTTATAAATATTAGATTTTAATTACATTCCAATTTTCTCATTTCGTGTTTTTACTTTTTACGTTTTTAAGTTTTTTTTTTAAACTTAAAACAAAAATGTTTCTTGTGCAAAAAAGTGCATCATATTAAATATTCCATTAGACATTCTTTATAGAACAGTCTCATAATTAATTTTTCATTTTTTCATTTCATTTTTCATAATTAACGTTTTGAAAAGAAAAAAAACAATTAATATTTTGAAGAAATTTATTGATTATTTAATTGTAGACACATTAATTGATCAATTTATTTACAATTTAGAAAAAAAAAAAACTAAAAAATTCAATTTATTTGAATTATTTTTATTTTTGAAAATGCGTGTTGTTTGGAAGCCGAATTAAAAAGTGAATAAAAGAAAAAACGAAGCAGAAAAAAGTCCAGTTGTTGCTTTCCTCTATACACTACAGTAGTCTACGCAATGCATATAGTTCGCAGTTCATTAAAAGCCAGATATGCTAACGAGGAATGTATTTAATTGCTAGTAGTCGGTACTTCAGTGTGCTTGGGGGTTCTTGTAAAAGTGCTAATGGCCTGGTCGGCTCACATGTTTTACGTTAAAATGGAAATACGCTGAAGAACTGACTGTGCATTCGACCCAGTTCAATCAAAGTCATGATACATGTCCGTATTTCACCGCGAAACACACACAAATTTAGTTTCTTACCATCTCATTAAAATCCATGTCTTCGAGCTCATTTAAATTTAATTAATATTATTTATTAACTAAATATCTAAATCATAATAACTATTTTTTAATATTTCTTTGTGTTTTTTAAAATGGTTTTTCCAATTTTCATTTTATAAACCGGCGCCTTCACTTTAACGTTCATCAGGAAACTTTTATGGTAATAAAATTTTATTTTATGTATTTTTATATTTTAATAAAAAATATGGTGAGGTGTAAAATTTTACACAACATTTAAAAAATAATTATTTCATTATATTTAATAGCTTTTTTTTCTTTAAAATTTAATTATTTTAAATAATATTAACGGCGCCTTCACATAGGAAGCTACAAGAAAATGATAAAATTTTCCCATAATGGAAACCGTAGCTTTGGCTGTAAAAATCAGTTTTTAAGCATAATTTAAAATTTATTGCTTCAATAAAGATCCTCACAATGATTTGCTAACAGGTCGATAACAATTACCATTGAAATTATCTCCATTATTGAAGCATTTACCAGTTAACATGTTTCAGATTGCAGCGCTTCCTGTGATTGCTCCAAGCTATTAAATAATCTTCAGAAAAAAAATTCCTGACTTTTCATCGAATATTTCGTTTGATTTACGACCCAATTTTACCTTAGAATGAGTTTATTTATAATTGAAACTGTTGCCTTCCTTAATTTATCTATGCGAAAATTCACCGTTAACTTCATTTGAACTAAAATTTTTATTTTAATGTTCTTTCCAGATAAAATAGATAACAGAAAAATTATCTGCAGGACAACAGAAAAAAACAGTGGAAGAACATCATGATAAATTCAATATAAAGTTTCAACGGCCGTAAATTAAGTAACCCTTGGGCCAATTTAAGTGCTAAAAGCATTTTAATGCAAATAAGGTAATAAAACTGTCTGAAAACACTTTTTACGATTACATTATCGGCAAGTAATCAAGCACTTAATTATTCAAATTTAATTTATGAGACATACTAAGGTCTAAGCTGAAATAAGTGCCACAAGAATATTCTAGTTAACCGAACGAACCCAGAGAAACCAAAATAAATACTTAATAACGGAGCGCAATTTTGTTCATACATTTCATTTATTTACATAAAGGCCTTATTTATAAAGGAGAAAGGAGGTTTTGTACGGTTCAAGGCGTGCGTAAATGTTTCGTGGATATTATCCACATTTGGGATATATGTATAAAGCGAAAGCTTTTGTGGAAAATTCTCCTTAGCGAGAATTGCATCACTAAAATTCCTCTGTATCAAATTCATTGAAATCTTTATGGCAAAAATTTATTAATAAATACCAGTATTGAAATATCTAAAAGGCAAATGGAAAACAAGTTATGTTTAGCTAATGTTCGTACCATGAATGTGTTATTAATAAATAATAATCAACCCTTTTTGGCAGTTGGAGACAATAGGAATTTATTACAAAAGGAAATATTGAATATGGAAATATAAAAAGTTTGTGCGTACTTCACATGCAAATCGCAATTTGAACCGATTTGCAGTAAGAAAGGATGTGCTGGTTTAGCACGGCTCTTTGATTACCCATGAATAATACAAAAGATTCGCAGGGCCGATGCATAAATAAATTTGCTTTCATTTGTTCAACCACTGTGAAGATATTTTAATTTCCTCTAATAGCCTTTTATATTTATGCATTATCTTTTCATGAATTTAATTACAAATATTACTCTCACTGTACCAAAAAATATATTTTTTAATAATACTCAGTCAGCAAGAATTCAATTTTTGGTGACAGAAACTAGAATATGGAAAAAAAAACTTTTCCAAATAAATATGTTATAAAAAATTAATTAAATTCAATGTTTATTTAATGGAAATTGTAATTATTATTTGCAGAATATATTCACCAACTTCATTCATCGATGACTGATATGTATTTGGTAATTATTTTATTCCATACAAACCTAACAATAAATAACACTTTTAATTTGCATGTTTAATTACTGACTAATTTTAAACAAACATTGCAAAATAAGAATATTGCTTTTAATAAGATGAAATATATTTATAATTAACTTACACAGTGAAATGATAGATGAAACAAATCCATCCTGCTGGATGTTCGAGGAAAACGTAAGTGCGCTCCTGTAGCGTTTTTCCTTTCTTATGATGGAACACGTATTTGGCTTTGAAGGCCTGATCGATGGGCAAGTAAATGGGGTAGTATGGGTCGGGTACACCTCTGGGTGTATCTCCCTCGCCCCCTTCGGCGCCTTCCACGCCGACGACGTCGTCCTCATCGTCATCGCGTTCGATCACATCCTGACACTTTTGGTTCCGTCCGAAGCGCTGTTTACGCTTAAGAGGCGTCGGGACGCGCTTGTGGTGTGCCTCGAATACGCGCGGACTTCGATGGCCCCTGAGTCGCTGCAGAAACGGCAGCTTTTCCGGCTGATCACACTCATCGGACAACTCGTCTTCGCTCCGATTAAACCTTTCATCATATATTTCACAACATATTACAATCCTTTCTGGAGCCATTAGTATTACGATAGAATAGAATAATTCATTGAAATGAAACTAACTTTTGCAGATAAATAGGTCAATAGAATTCCACAAAGTTGATAAAACAAATGATATCTTTTTGTATATAATGTTATTCATTTAGAGAAGAAAGTGAATAATGTCTGTACCTAATTATATCTTCGGAAGTGTCCCGGCCCACTTCCCGAGGATGCCGCTTATCATCTTTATCGTCCAAATGGTTGACAGGGCTTTTAAGGACACTTAGGACTAAGTCTTCGGTGCCGCGACTGCTCGTCTTGCTATCGTTGTTGTACTGATGGGCTAGCATCATAATATTACGTGGGCATGAACAAAAACCACTCTCAACTCAAAGCGATATTGAAATGGAAGTCGACACTAACGAAAACGATAAGCAGAGAAACAGAAACAAACAATGACCAATGATAACATAACCGGTTAACAACAACGCAATTCGATCCGCTTTCTGATGATGACCTTCGCGGCTCGTCCCTTACCCGAAGAATGTCTTCTTTCTCCACCTGTTGGATTGGTGATTGGTACCAGACTGAGTTTCCTGGACGTCCGATATAGGTTCTCTTGCTCCGACCTATTCATATCTCTGATCATTACGAGAGAAACCAATGACATTGGGCCCTTTTCGTTTCATCTTAGTCACTTAGTCCTCGATGGCCAGCAGCGGCATTACCAGTACGGGTTTTCCTTGTGTCGCAACAAGCTGAGAGAGATCCATCTCGACAATGCACTACTTTCCATTCTTGTGCTTATTGCAGTTGTTGCACGCATTGCAAAAGTATTGAGTAAGTAATGAATATTGCATAATAACGATTGTACGCTCGAAGATCGAAGAAGTAAATGCTAGTGAAGGGAATTAAGAACGCGAACGCTTTTTATTAGTCGCACATTGAAAATATCACAAATTTTTTTGTGTGGTTGCTGTTTTTAGAGTGTACACTTAATATTAAACACTAGAGGATTTTTTTTTAAAGGAACGGCGCGGCAATTTCGGGAAACGAACGAACGAAACAGTTCGCGGACTGGGAACCAACTGTTGTTACTTTGATAAAGACTTGCGCGCGTTCTGGGATGGCAAAACGGTGGCGGGGATTTTGATCGATTCAAAATGCTCCTGCTACTAGTCCTGCCGCTTTCCCGAACCTCCCACCTCCCGCAAACAACACTTTTCTCTAAGCACCACTCTTTCCACGATTCTTCTGAAGTAGGTATATGTATATGGAAAAAGAGCCACAGGCTGTTGGATAACGTTCATCAACTTGTTCTTCAGCTATTTTACTGTGAGGTGTATGCGGGTGCTTTCAGTTTTCCTTTTGTCAACTTTATTTTCAAGTTTTACGCGCGCATTATTAAAATTTCCATTCAAGTCTTGCAGAAAATTGTCTCTAATGTTTAAATTTAGTTTATGGAATTATCGTGCACATGAAACAAACTAAATTAAATACTATAAAAAATTAAATCCTTCAATCAAAATTTTATTTGCTACCTTTTTAAGCTTTAAGTTAATGGTAAGATTGATCCAGATTCTAGAATGAAAGAAAAAATTGAGGGTGGAAAAAATAATAATTTCTAGATTTAAATATTTGGTAAAACTCAGAACTAACAATCTAAACTTCGATAGTAGTCAAATTTTTAATTTTTTACATTAATTTATATAAAATAGTACTAGTAGTTTTTATACGATAAAAAAATCTATAAATTAGACCACTTGTTGGGTCCATTTCGCATCCTCCTTTAATCAAATGTAAAATTGAATGAAAAAAATTACAATATCCATATAAGACAAAAGAGAAATCGCATCCAAATTGGAAAATTTAAAAAATGAAAATGAAGAAACCGTTGAAAATATTTAAGTAATTGCAAATTATGTGGCATATTTTTTTATCTATTAAAAGTTACTTTTCCGTTTATTTGTAACATTATATGGAGTAAGTAATTTATAGTTATGGTTCTTTCCATGTTAAGATCTTTTTAATGGTGGTGTCGTGGGTTGGGCCAATAAACCAGATAAAAATAAGTCTTAAAATGTCCGAACCTACCAAACTTACTTTACTTTAAATGGATCAGGTTGTTGTAATTTATAATTTATACCAAAAATAAAATCCCGATATATGAGACCAAAGTGACCCTAACGTTGGAAAGAGGGAATTAAAAAAAACATTATTTGGCAAGGAATACAAATCCCTTATCTTATATTAAACATTATTTGACACGTCTGGGCAAAGTTAAAAACGGTTCAGTTATTAATAATATTGAAATATATTAAAATTATTGGCATTTTTGGTGAAATAGCAGTAGAATTATGATTATTTATAATAATCAGTTGCATTCAATGATTTTCAATAAAATGTGAGTGACCGCCCCCAATGTAAATCAATAAAGTTTATTGACTTAAGAGTATTTTTATGAAACATAAACTTGATTTTATATTAAAAAAAAAAAACTTTATTTTTGTAGCAAAATATGATTGGTTTTTTCTTAGGTAAGTTCGTAATAAAGTTAGTAATGTTTGTGCATAAGATTTAAATGGCTTATTGTGAGTAATTCAGTAATGTAATACGGGAAACCTTAAACAAACGATTTTCCTTCAGCTTTTAACCAAGCGACTCAAAAGTATTGACAAATTTCATTCAGCCAGTTTATGCACTCACTGTGGAAGCTACTTTTACTCCGTGGTTGGTTGCATAAAAAAAACCCTTTCAAGTACGCACTCTTTTGGCTCTTTACTTTAAACAATATTAACTTTTCTCTTAAAAAAATACTTTTTTAAATGTTTAAATAATTTATATCTTTGTATAAGTAATTTGTGCAATTAAAATTTTTAATTTAATTTGTAAATTATATATCGAAGCTATAGATTAATTAAAAAGTTGCAAATCAATATTGCTTTGTGAAAATCTAGGGACTAGTAATTTATAATTAACGACTTGCAAGTCTCGAGTCTAGACAGCGAGTTTGAAACAGTGACTGATATTAAGCTCTCTCTTGACGGGAGCTCGTGCCATGAAAGGGATGCACTCGTTAAGTAGTGGAGTGGTAACAACGGCAGTAGATTGAGGAAACCGGAAAATCCACACAACATGTAGTGTATTCGTGCGGTAACCATTAAACTAATCTGGGATGAAAGATGAGACGGCAAATGAAAGTTGACGCGACGACCACCCCTATATTCCAACAGACGCAATTTCTCATGATATCTGCGCCCGTATTAAGTGTAAAATATAAAAAAGAATAACTTTACCACTTTACCAAATGTTTAACTATATACTTCGTCCGCTTTTCCATTTTGAATAATTTCGATTGCAAATAATAATGAAAATTGCTTCTTAAATTTAAACTCCGTGTTAATGGCAAATTGATCAGATCGTGTAATTTATAAAGTAGTTGGCAAACTCATTGCTGGCGATCTTTATCTCTGCACTTTCACTGTTTTTATTTTTTTATTCAAAATTCAACACGCTAACCCTAGTACATCACGAAAATTGAGCTAAAAATAGCAATGTTATTCAACCACTTAGTTCGATTCACGAAACTGCAACTGTTGCAAGTGGAGTCAGCAATTTACTTACAGTTTTTAATTCGTGAGTGTTTTTTAGGTCCGTATCGAATTACTCTAAGTTAATTATTTTCCAGAGAAAAAAGTTTTTTTCGTCGAAATACGAAAAAGTTTATGTCTGTAGCGCTGAATGCAATTTACAAGTCACGCTAAGTAATGCTTTAGAAGCATTAAATAGACTGAAATAAAAGTTAGTGGCTTTTGTTAATAAACTGCTGCTAAATTTGTCTTAACCAGGTCAGTAGTGGAAAACTTTTTTTTTATTAATTTCAGTGCTTTTGTATATTTTTTTTATTCCATATTTTTAAAACATTTTAAAGACAAAAATGTCTAATAAAATTTTACAAAACTTAATTGTATTTTATAGTAATTTATTGAATAATAAAAGGATTAATAAAAGGAAATTTAATAAATTACTTTTTGTGTGTTACCATTTAATTTACAATAATAATGTAAAACCTTAAAACTGTAATTATTAAAATTACAGTGGTACACAGTAGTAGCATAATAAAAAATAATGTACCATCAATCCCGTAGCATTATTAATAACAACACTTACAACTATTGAGAGAATAATAAATTACCTGTTGAAAATTAATAATTTAATCAGTAATGCTTAAGGTTACATTAAATTATGAAGTATTCGTTTTTCGACATTGTACATTCTGAATTTTTCATTTACATTTGTTACGCGAGTTAATTTTTCACTTAATGAAATTAATTTAAAAGTTTGATTTTATAATTTCCTTCGGTATCATATTTAATTAAATTTGAAACTTATGAACTTTCAATATAAAAGCTGTAAAGTAACTTTCAGATATAATTAAATTCTGAAATTCTATTTGCCGATATAAAAAATACTTCGGAAATTTTGTGTTATAAATTATTTTTATGTTAAAATCAAAACATAATGTTGACTTATATTAATAAGAAATTGAAATATTCAATAAATTTTCTCGAATAATTAAATCTATTATATCATAAAACTTCCAAGAAACATTTAATGAATTTAAAATGTCCACAATCTTGATGGGGACAACTCTAAAGCTGCTTTTAGTTATGTAGACTGAGCATTTAAACGAATAAATGGCACATGTTTCCTACTAAACTAAAATATTAGTTCCAACAATACGCTTAATAATTAACTCCTTTCGTAAGCTGTAACTTAAAATATTAACGAAGACCTACGAAGGTCCCGTTTGTTGTTCGGTAAACTCCTTTGAACAATTGCGCGCACAAAGCAACACAATGCCATATTAATTAATATGATAATTACGAATGTACCGTTTTATAGAGAGTTGTTAAAAGATTTGCGCAAGGAACTCCATTTCAAAAACGCTTTCGTTATATATCTTAATTAAAACGGTATCTTGGACGGCTTACAAGGCTTATATCGTGAAAAGTTGCTGCGAAAATGTGGCCTTATATATATATAATGTAAATATCCTCCCCCAGCGACGCCGTCAAAATAGAATACAACAACCACTATCGATTGTTCTCGCGACTTCCACACTTTGATTTTCACTTCATTAAATGACGTCATCACTTTCGTCGCCGTTTATTGTTTCATTTGGGCTTTCTATAAAAGCTTGTTCTGCTTATTTAGCTTTATATAATTCAAAAGCTTCAGCCAAACAATGCGATTAATTAAATTTCAATTAAAAATTGAAATAAATAATTTATCTTTTACTATTTTGGTGCCTGCGTGGTTGAAAACCGAGTATTCAATTGTGTGTTTATTTATTTATTTAATGATAATTGTAAAAGTTTTAATAATTTAATATAAATCGAATTGCAAAATTATTTTAAGTATTATCGCTTGCTGAATGTGAAATGGGTTATACGCAGCATGAAAACCCGGCGCCTTCGCATCTCAAATTTGCTTAAAAAATCTATTTTTCATTGCTTTTATTAATTTATTATTATTTAATTATTTATAACTAATTTTTATATGCATAGTTTGCCAATTTTTTAAATTTTTATTGGGGAGTTTGGTCTAATACTCTAATGAATAATCTTAAAATATTAATAAAAAATAACATTGGAAATATAAATAATATAGTTGGTTTTCGTAAATGAGCATTTTTTGTTCTTTGAAAATACTGAAAAAATAAGCAGGTTACGCCACATAAAGCAGTAACACGGTTGTTTTTAACAAGGCGATTAAAAATTGCGAAATTACTTTACTTCGATTAAAAATTCTGTTTTCTGTTTTCAACATCAAAAGACCTTTTTAAAGCTATTTCAGGCGGTATTTTAAAATTCCCTTAAAAGGATTCCGAGTACAGCAAAATTTATTCACGCATATATTTGCTAATGACCATCAGTATGCATTCAGGCAGTATATGTACTTTATTATCAGAGAAATTGATAAATCAATCGGTTATTGGTCGTTCGTAATAGAGACATTCCTATCAATTTGGTTGCCACCGGAGAACAGTGTAAGTACGGTAAATACAATTACGACAATTTCATCGATCGTAACTCATTATTAGATTGAATGTTGGTACACATTGCTTCAATTGATTGAATATTGTCATAACTCAATAAACATATACTAAATTTTCCAAATCTATCTGAACTTTTCTGATATTATTTAGTAATAAATCAAATAGTCAAAGCAATAAAAATCTGTATAATAGAATAATTAAAAATGTGATTTTTATCCTTTGATTATAAATTTTTGTTTAAAATTTGCAATAAATATAAAAATTATAATTTAGTGTAAAGGAAATACAAGTTATTTAAATCAGGAACAAATTTTCCGGTTAAATAAACGCGTTATGTCATGAAAAAAGGTTGCAGGAAAATTGATTTGTTTAAATGGCCTACGATTTGACCCTGGGTTGAATGTAATTAATAACATTTTAGTATAATGAAGCTTCCAGCATGAAATCTAATCTGGAAGCAATATCTTAATTAAAGCGATTTTTTGCAGGGCACGAGAACCCGAAAAATTGGAAAATTTTCAGAGAGTAAAAGCAAAAGTACAAAAGTTGTTTGCATAATATTACGAGCATTAAATTGGGCTGAATGTAAGGAGGAAATAATTGTCTCTTTGTTTGACTCCTTTAGCAGCGTGCGTCCGACATTAATTTCAGCTAATGGTGCAATAGTAAAACGTGTCTTTGGTGGTGCGTGACATTGTCGCTTTTTCCGCTTGCAAACGATTTCCATTGTCCCATAAAGACGGTAATGAATAATAAACTATAAATATCGACCCAGGTGTCTGGATGATAATATAACATTGGCCTGAATTACACGCAAACGCACCTGCTACCCTCGCCACCGCCGTCCCCGGCCCACATGCTTTCCACCTCTCAAATTAAACCCTTACAATTGTCAATTAATACGTTAATGCATTTTCCTAAATGAAGTACTTAAATTTTGGTTTTTTGTGATTCTTTTTTTATTTTTTATTTTATTGTGTTTTCAATGAATTTTGTAATAACTGTTTTTTTAATTTGGTTTTAATTTATGCAAGTTTGCAATAAAAGAGTTAAATTAATTATAAAACGCAAATTAATAAATATTTCATTATTCATTCAATGGCTTCACATAGTAGATATATGTAAATAACAATTATTAGCTAATAAATTATTAGTAAATATTGCATTTCCTCCTTGACTACTAAGAAAAA